>JAPJBO010001740.1:0-31006 GCA_030068145.1 Diplonema papillatum
CCGCTGCCTCACCCATCCCAAACCCTGCACGATCTTGCGCCGTGTCAGCTCGTGCGTGATGCTGTTGAACGTTTCAGGAAATGAACCGGATAACTCACGCCAGATTCGGGCCTTCTCAGTCTCTGTACACAGAGATACAACGAACCCGATCGGGTCAGCTCCTGCGACCTTCTCCAGAAAGGCTCTCGTCACTTTGAAGCGTCTCTTCATGGTGCCCGATGACTTATCGTACTTCGTATACGCGTCTTGCCTCGCGAATTCTTCAACCGATGTTTCGACAAAACGCATTCCCGAGTCGCGCATTTTAAGATTTTGTTCAGTTCCTTTGGTGGGTGGGTGCTGTATCAAAGTCATTGTACAGGCGTTACCCTACCTGGGGCCTCGAAATCCAGAAAAACCGCGTTTTGTGCTCAAAAGAAGGCTCGCCGAGAGCATTTGAGCTCGAAATCGGCTCGCAAACATGGTTTTTGGGGGGCCGTAGGTCCTATACCCCACTTGTCCAGTATCTTACTGTGCCAGAAAACATCTGCCCAAACCCCCCCCCCCCCCTTTTGGCCATGTACGACCAGCTGGGACTCGAGGAACTGCTGGAGGAAATCGCTGGTACCATCGACGAAGCCTTTGCAGCGGAGGCCGAACGGCTCGGCGTTCGGGTTGATGAACTGGTCCTAGTACGACCGAAGAGCCAACATGGGCCGCAGAAGAAGAAACGTTGTTTTGCGTTCATGCTGTTGACGGATCTGAGCTCACAGCAGGCAGCATATTCTGCACACGACCTCAAGGCCCTCCTCGCTTTCTGCCTGGCGAACACGTACGTACTGGTGAACGGCATCCTCATGCGGCAAATATTGGGCATCCCGATGGGCGCTAACGCCTCCCCAGACATTGCCAATCTCTTCTGCTACGCAAAGGAGAAGAGGTACATGATGAGACTCCTGGCTGAAAGGGACATCCGGCGGGCTACACTCCTCAGCATGACGCGCCGTTTTATAGATGACCTGCTCTGTTTCGGGACGAAACCCCCTCCCGAGTCCATCTACAGCATGGGGTACAAGCAGACGAATGCATGCGTAGGGGATGCGACTTTCCTTGGCATACGGATACGACATGAGGTCTCCGGCGCGTCTGGAAGGCGATACATGCGACTGTCGGTCTTGGACAAGGCGAAAGCCTACCCGTACCGCCCCCTCGCGTACACGTCAGTCCTGTCTACGGCCCCGTCAAACTTCGGTTCGAGCATCCTCATTGGGGCCCTCGTTCGCAACGGTAGGATCGCCAACAACATATATGATTTCAAGACCGAAATGAACAACACGGTCTTGAAACTCATGCGGCGTGGTTACCGGAAAAGCGTTTTGAAGAGTGGATTCCGCAAATGGCTCCTGGACACATACCCAGAGGCCAAATTTGGCGAGCATTGCGAGAAGGTGCGGAGGCACTTCTTCTGGCTCATTCACGAGGTGGAACGCACTCTATCACTGCCAGAGCCGGCCGCGATGGACCTTGCGATCGAGCGCCTTCTGGCTGAAAGACCCTTCGTGAAATACAATGGCCGCCCCCAACCTGTCCCGGAAGCTGAAGATGACGCCCCCCGATCACCGCCCACCGAAGCACCGACCCGACAGGCTGACACGACCGCCCCCCGTGAGTCCACGCGGAAAGGCCACAAGCGAAAGGCTGAAGAGGACGAACAACGGGCTTCAAAGCGACGCCGCTCGAATGTCCACAAACCGGTTCTAACAGTTGCCCCTCCATCCACGTGCTACCGATCAGTCGTTTGTACACACCCGCCTTCCGTGAGGCATGATCCGACGCTGTTTGGCCCCGCCGGCCTCCCGAATCTGGGGAACACGTGCTTCTTTGGTGCGGTGCTGCAGCTCCTGCTACGGGTTGGGCCGATCAGAGAGATGTACTGGAGCCTTGCGCAGGACCTCCCCAACTGCCGTGGATTTCTCGGGGACTTCCTGGCTTACTTTGCCATGCTGTCAAGCTCTCGCGACAGTGGTGACCAGCGTAGCCGGGATTGTCGGAGAATGGGTGTCCAAGCCATCCTGAGCATGTTCGCAAACTTCTGCGATGCACGGCAGCACGATGCGCACGAAGCTCTGGTAGCGATACTCAGCGCGACTAGTGCGACGCTGGGTCCGGACGAAACGGGGACCCCCTGCCCGGGCTACCAACTCTTCGTAACATGCTTGGAGAACGGCTGGACCAGCTCAGTACGATGCAGTGCATGTGGACGCACTTCTTCCAGCAGTCAGGTAATGCAATGTTTGCAAATTCCTTGCGGAAGGAAGCTGGAAGACTCTCTCCACGTGCACGGGTTTGTGAATCCGGAGAGAGTATGCGACTGCAAGGCTGTAGGTACGGTGGTTGAAAGCATGGATCTCCGTCTGACAGCTGAATGTGTTCTGATGCAGTTTGGCATCTACACGAGAAACGGTGCCAGGCGCCAGAATGACGTGAAACTGCCCCCCTTCTTCGGACCGCCGGACCATCTGCTACGCCTCGCGGCCGTCGTGGTGCACATGGGGGAGGATACGGCTAGCGGGCACTACGTCACGTACGTTGCGCAAGACACGGGGTGGATCCTCTTCGACGACCTGCACGTCACCTCTGTCGACGACATTCCGTGGGGTGACGTTTACCTCGCGGCCTTTGTCCGGATCCCCCGGAATGCCCACGACATGACTGTCCGTGCCCCGTCACCCTCCATGGTGCTTCCCACTCAGGATCGGCTACCCGACTTGCCTGCACCCCCAGGTTCAGCCGGTAATTTGATGAGCCGGCAGTCGGAAGGATCACCTGACTCCTTCTGCCCCTTTGGTAATTCGCCACCCTGCCCGCCCTTGCCGGACTCCCAATGTCTGACACCGCATGGTCAGTTGTTTGAACAGCAGTTAACAGGTTCCCCGGTGCTGCGATGTCAACACTGCTCCGTCGAATGCACGAAGGATGGCCAGACGTTCCAAGGTCTGAGGGGACTCCGCGCGCATGAGAGACGTTGCCACCTCGCGGGTGTGAGATTCTGATCCGCGTCGTTTGAGCCTCATCGGATTCTTGATTGCTGGCTGGTCTATGTTTCACTCCGCACCCGTTTACCCTGACTAACGGGAAAAACTCGAAGTGTCTGTACGAGTGAGCGCACACTAACATGAGAGGATGAAGGCACGTATATGCCGCCTGGCCCTGTGCTAGGCGTAGTTTGAGGTTGTACTTATTTCCGAACAACCTACCACGAGCTTATCCACCCACACCCCCCATTTTTCCCCTTTCTTTTTATTTTACATAAGCGCCAGCTTGAAAGGAAATGCTCGACGATGCTGCCCGACAAAGAACAAAAGGGATCCCAAGTGCTGTAACTACCGAACCACGTGTTGAACGGACGTGAGGTCATGCGGGTCTACCCCTACACGACAAATCACACAAACACAACAGGTCAAAAAATCCTGAGTGAGAAAACAACACACGGTGGTGTAAGCGAAGAACAAATCAGATTGTGTTTGTATTGTATTTGTCCCTTACCTCTATATTTCCCCCCTTCCATTCGGAGTCGAAGCAGCTACGTCGAGTATTTTACTTTTTCCCGCCCGATGTCGCTGATGACTAACGGACCGTCGGACCCGTCCCAACGGGGGTGCTTATGGAAGCTGCAATGAAGGCTTAGACCGGTACGGGCTACATGGCAACCCCTGCTCAACATGTAGAACGTGGGGGGCCCTTGATCACATTCATTACGGGTGTGGTCGTGGTGTCGGTCGCAATAGTCGCTTTGCTAGCCAAAGAGAGAGATAGAGAGAAAAAGAGCGCCAGAGAGAAAAGAAAAGATAACGTTATCTTCCGGAAAAGAAGGGTTACGCGAACCCCCGAAAAAATAATTACCCCCCCAAAAAAAATATACAGAAAAAAAATAAAAATACAAACCGACGGTGACCCCCAAAACCTTTTTCAACCTTTCCAACACCCTTCAAGCTAAACCATTATACAACGGCCCCCCCCCTTTTGGCATCGTACCATATTATGCTTCCTCCCGTTACGATACCGCTCCTGGGGGGCAGGGAAAAAAAGCGAAGGATGAAAAGCAATGGTGAGGTCCGTCCCCTTCGATGTGGTTGTTGCAAACGAATATGCTCCGAGGTAATCAACAAACCACGAAAGGGCTCCAAGCGCGGCACGTCAAGTGACCCACCGCCAGCAGCAAAGAAACGAAAGTGCGCCAGATGTGGTGATTCGGGTCACAACGTTTTGACATGCAAGAAGCAGGATGATACATAGCAGATCGGTGAATGTCGTTTTCCCTTGTTCCCTTATCAAACAAAGATGGAACCCAAAAAACACCGAATTCCAATGTGGAGAGCGGCTCACAACGTGTACTTTCCGGACAAGAAGATGCCACATGTCAACATATGCCACGGAAGATTCGTGTTTGCCCAAGATCATCCATTCTCTGTCGCCAGCGTCTCGACCCTGAGACGTGAATCTGAAAGTAACACCTCCCGCTTCAGGCTGCCCGTGATGCAGTCTGCATCTGATTGCTACCACCCACACATTGTGTTCGTGTCGTTGTACATTTTAGCCGCTCACCCAATGACACAGATGGTTCGACGGCTCTGCATATTGCCAGCTGGAACGGTCGCTCAGAAGTTGTCAAGGAATTGATCGCAGCTGGTGCCAAGGTCGACGTGCAGAACAAGCGTATGTTTTACGATGCGAAGAATGTTTTTTTGTTCATGTGGGTGCTATGAGGCCCCCACGTGTGAGGCAGATGACATCACAGAAGAGGCATAGGTATTGCAGAAGGGGGTACAGCTACTGGACGTCCGGCTCAGCAAACTCGAAGGCTTGAATGTAGCCGGTGCTTCTCACTGGCCCCGACGCACGCCAGCGTCCTCCTCCAAACCCTCGCTACCTCTATTTATGTCTCTCTTTCTCTTTTCTTCCCGCCCTCCCTGCCCCAGAAAAGATGATTGGGTGGGTCGCGTTTCTGCGGACCTTGTTCAATGAGGAAGAGTGGAGGGACGTGAGTAGAAGCCTCCGAGGCCTCCCGGACGATACGACCCTTCTGACACTGGAGAGGCTTCCGATGTGGGCACTTCCGGTGCGTGTGCCCAGTCCTGAGCTGTACCGCAGAGTACAGGACTTGGTGAGAGCGCGTGATCAGAGCTCTCCTGCGCTGGTCAGTCCCGTAACACCGGTTGAGAAGAGGTCAACGTCTCAGCGGCGGGCGCTAAAGCGTGCCCTCGAGGACGTCCCCCTGATGCAGCCCGCCCTCGCATGAGGAGCCTGTACACGACTGCAGGCACAAGGAGGGTCAACAACTCGAACACGGCCACGTACAGGGAGTGACGTGCGAGCGAGGGCGTGCATCCCATACCCGACGACGGTCCGGAGGCTTGAGAACTTCGGCGGATACCTGTAGGCATGAAAGATGAGGCGTACAAGGCGCCCCACAACATCATCAACGCCATCTTAGCCGAGGACACGGCGGATGGTTGGGTTCTCGAGAATCCTGCTGACGACATCCGCAGGATGATCAGAGCGTTGAAGAGAGCGGCGCCTGACCCTGAGAGCGACGAGCCCCGAGGCGCCGCACAGTCCCGTCAGATCTTCGGCTTCGTGCGGACCGTTGGCGGGTACGGCGCGGATGTGCAGCTGCTGGGTGAGCACTTCACTCTCCATGCAGTCGATCCTGACGGAGGATGTCCGCGTCGGCGAGGGCGGCGTGAGGGTTGGATCGACTATGTTCAAGGCAACAGGGACGTGCAGTAGATACCTCACCTTTGAAAGCATCAATCTGTTGCCCCCTTTGCTCCTGCCGAATGGACCCGACAGCGTGCCAGAGTCTATTCTGTACTGCCCTGTCGAGGTCTTTTCCCTTCTGAAACTCATGGCCAAGGGGAAACGCCTCTTGTGCCGGTTTCCCGTCCATGCCTCGTTTAGGGATGCCCTCCGCGGGACTGCGGGGAAGCGGGGCATCCTGCAGCCGTTCAACGACGCCGACTGCTCGGGACGGACGAGGGCGCGTTTTCTAACCCACAGTGCCCGGATAGATGGTTGTTGCATCCCTTCTGAAAGCGGGTATGGACCCCATGCAGGTTCAAAAGATGGGTGATTGGGCATCAGGAGACATGGTGACCCACTACGACGAGAAAGTCCTAAGGGACCCAGGGTGTGTTGAGGCGTAAAAAGCTTACACCGAGCCACTCGAAGTTCTCGTACAGAAAGTGAAGAACAAGAAGGCAACCCGTGTCCCCGACGTCGACTGCGAGACATGCCACCGAAGAACGGAGGGCTCCACAAAAGAGCTCTACGTTTTCCCAAGTGTGCTCTTCAGCTCGCCCAACGGTCGAAGAGAAGAGGCGAGGAAATAAGAGAATAACAGACAACAATTGCTTCACGACGCCTGCATGGCCGTGCCGTCGCCCAAGCGAGTGCTGTGTCGCCGAGCATGTCCGCAGCCCTTGCATCGGCACCGCACGACAGCAATTTTGTCGCGATAGTTTCTTTGCCGTTCTCGCAGGCCAGAATGAGCGCAGTCATGCCACAGTTGTCTGCGGAGTTTGCGTTGGCGCCGGTTGCCAACAATTCTGTCACGATGGCCACCTCGCCTACCCCGCAAGCCTGTAAGACAGCAGTCCAGCCGCAGTTGCTGGCGGCGTTGACGTCGGCCCCCGCCGACAGCAATTCTTTAACGATGGCCATCTTGTCTGCTCCGCAAGCCGTGAAGAGAGAAGTCGTGCCGTCGTTGTCTGCGTAGGCCCCCGCCGACAGCAATTCTTTCACGATGGCCACCTCGTCTCCTCCGCAAGCCGCGAAGAGAGCAGTCCTGCCGTAGTTGTCTGCGGCGTTGACGTCGGCCCCCGCCGAAAGCAATTATTTCACGATGGCCACCGGGCCTCCTGTGCAAGCCACGTCCAGCCGTCGTTGTCCGCACGCCCATTCAACCAGCCTTTGCAGGAGTTCCATATATTTACTACTTTTTACAAGGTTGCCCACTACATTTACTAATTCTTACAAACATGCCCCTTGATAGTTCTTACTTGTTACAACATGCCCCGGGTACCCAGATTCTCACTCGAGAACCAACTAAACATGCTCAAGGGAACAAAGGACTGTTGCGGCAGGCTGATGTGTGTATCGCCACGCCTCGTTTCGATATATACACCACAAACGGCGCTCTCAGGGAAGCTAGGGGAACATCATTCAGCTGCTGAACTCTCTGCGTGAAAAGACAGCTGAGCGTTTTGCACGCGGAAGGGCTGTAACCGGGGAGGGGGGTCGTTGACCCGGTTCCCTAGCCATTTTGCCGCTTATTCCAGGAGGGCAGAGGTGCTCAAGGTTGTCCAGGCTAGCACACAATCAGGAGAGGTCAACGATACAAAAACGAGGTATGCGGAGTCTTTGGATGCCTGGACAGTTCCTGCGCGCATGCTGTCGCAGTCATAGCAAGAATGAAAAAAGACCCCGCCGTTTACCCGCTGTTCATTTGAAGGAATCCATCCGTGAGACTTACGCCGTCCAAGGCCCGTAGTATAATTGGGAATTCAATGCCAGCTAATTTCGTGCAAAGCGCCGGCAGAGAACGAAATCCACTGAACAGGACACGAATTTTCTTCTTCATGGGTTTCGGGCTCTGTCGCTTTCCGGAACTGGCGACACCTACTAACTGGTAGTCGAAGTTCCGGCTCTGGCGTCTGTGAGATCGTGGTGGTCCGGTTAGTGGTCTCACTTGCCCGGTTGTCGCGAACCGGCTTCTGATAGATTGTGGTGTTAACCTGCTATCAGTAGTCTGACTTCCATAGATTGTGGTGTAACCTGCTATCAGGCCCGTTGTAACAAACCGGCCTTCTGATAGATTGTGGTGTTAACCTGCTATCGGTTATCGTGACCTCCGGGTCAGTGGTCTCCTTTTGCCCGGTTGTCACAAACCGGCTTCTGATAGATTGTGGTGTTAACCTGCTATCAGTAGTCTGACTTCCATAGATTGTGGTGTAACCTGCTATCAGGCCCGTTGTAACAAACCGGCCTTTCTGATAGATTGTGGTGTTAACCTGCTATCGGTTGTCATGACCTCTGGGTTAGTGGTTTCCTTTTGCCCGGTTGTCACAAACCGGCTTCTGATAGATTGTGGTGTTAACCTGCTATCAGCAGTCTGACTTCCATAGATTGTGGTGTAACCTGCTATCAGTAATCTGACTTCCATAGATTGTGGTGTTAACCTGCTATCAGCAGTCTGACTTCCATAGATTGTGGTGTAACCTGCTATCAGTAGTCTGACTTCCATAGATTGTGGTGTAACCTGCTATCAGCAGTCTGACTTCCATAGATTGTGGTGTAACCTGCTATTAGTAGTCTGACTTCCATAGATTGTGGTGTAACCTGCTATCAGTAATCTGACTTCCATAGATTGTGGTGTAACCTGCTATCAGGCCCGTTGTAACAAACCGGCCTGCTGATAGATTGTGGTGTTAACCTGCTATCGGTTATCGTGACCTCCGGGTCAGTGGTCTCCTTTTGCCCGGTTGTCACAAACCGGCTTCTGATAGATTGTGGTGTTAACCTGCTATCAGTAGTCTGACTTCCATAGATTGTGGTGTAACCTGCTATCAGGCCCGTTGTAACAAACCGGCCTTTCTGATAGATTGTGGTGTTAACCTGCTATCCGTTGTCATGACCTCTGGGTTAGTGGTTTCCTTTTGCCCGGTTGTCACAAACCGGCTTCTGATAGATTGTGGTGTTAACCTGCTATCAGTAGTCTGACTTCCATAGATTGTGGTGTAACCTGCTATCAGGCCCGTTGTAACAAACCGGCCTGCTGATAGATTGTGGTGTTAACCTGCTATCGGTTATCGTGACCTCCGGGTCAGTGGTCTCCTTTTGCCCGGTTGTCACAAACCGGCTTCTGATAGATTGTGGTGTAAACCTGCTATCAGTAGTCTGGCTTCCATAGATTGTGGTGTAACCTGCTATCAGGCCCGTGTAACAAACCGGCCTTTCTGATAGATTGTGGTGTTAACCTGCTATCAGTAGTCTGACTTCCATAGATTGTGACCTGCTATCAGGCCCGTTGTAACAAACCGGCCTTTCTGATAGATTGTGGTGTTAACCTGCTATCGGTTGTCGTGACCTCCGGAGTAGTGGTCGACGGACGTCTTGATCGCAGTCGGTCATGTGGCCCCCGGGGTTGATAGTCTTTCTGCGATTTCTTCTCCCGAAGCGGGCGGAGATAAAGGCTTTCTCTTCTACAGGATGCGCAACAGCCCCCCATCTTTCCCCTCCTTTCCTTTATGAGGCGGCAGAAATGAACAAACGCAGATCACGAGGCGGAGATTCACAAGGGCGCCAGCGGGCCTCCGGGGGCATCGGCAGGAGGCGGCGCACTATTAGCGTGCTATCAGTTGCCGCCTCTTTTCATGCTTCTGGTTGGTGGTTGGCGCTCGTGGAGCTCCCGCAGGAGCTGCTCGCGGAGCTGGAAGCGGGTGATCGCTGGCTGGGGGACGCTTCCCCCCAGAGTCAGGCGCCCAGCGCGGCGAGTGCACGTCTGGACGGACGCATCCGACCAGGGTGGTGGGGTTGTCGTCCTGGACCCGACGCGACGGACCGTCCTCGCTCGCGAGAGCTGGAGATGGAAGGATCGGCTGGCGAGGCTGGCTCCGCCGACGCCGATTCGGCGGCGCGAGCTGGTGACGGCGATTCTTGGCGTCCTGCTGGCCCGACACGTCACGACTGGGTCGGTGACGCTGGATGTCTTCCACGACAACAGCACGCCAAGAGCCGGCACCGAAAGCTTGCGTCCCCGCACCCAGCGGAAAACCGCCTCATCGTTGAGATGCAGGAGCGCCTGCGCGATTCGGACGTGCTCACCCATGTGGTTCCGGGCGAGAACATGGTCGCCGCCCTGGACACCAGAGACTGAGAGATTGAAGGGGGGGAGGGGGGCGCGGCGTCTTTGAATAATGCCTACTGTTTCCTTCCGCGTGATGGCACACGAAGAGGGCCTCCGCAGGGGTGCTGACCCCAGCGAATGAAAGGGCTCCTTTTCCGCGGCAGGATTTACCTAGCAAGTTGGCCGGTGCTTCTCACTGGCCCCGACGCACGCCAGCGTCCTCCTCCAAACCCTCTCTGTCTCTATTTATGTCTCTCTTTCTCTTTTCTCCGCATGTGGTACAAAGAAGCGAGGTTTGGAGCGACAGCTCTAAGGGAAATAAAACTCCCCTAATCCGTGCCTCGTAACACACAGCCGCCGGGCAAGACGAAACCACCCAGAAGAAAATCCAGGCACCGGGATCGTCCTGACGAGCACGCAACCCGGTGAACATAATCAAGAGTCGAATATTAGCGTCGAAACCTCCTGGCTTTTCACGCCGTAGCACGAACGACCACACCCTACCCTATCCCAAACACCCCCTAAACGCGGTAGGGGACACAAGGTTTCACAACGGAGTGACACATCACCCGAAACGAGCGGCACCCTCTCACTTTTCTCAACCCCCTACATACCCAAACCTATACGGTCAACCGGAGACTTTAAAATACCGACCTTCATCGTTGTACATTTTAGCCGCTCACCCAATGACACAGGTGGTTACACGGCTCTGTCTCGGGCCAGCGTCATAGGTCACTCGAAAATTGTCAAGGAATTGATCGCAGCTGGTGCCAAGGTCGACGTGCAGAGCAAGGGTATGCTTTACGATGCGAAGAATGGTTTTTTTCATGTGGGTGCTATGAGGCCCCCACGTGTGAGGCAGATGACATCACAGAAGAGGCATAGGTATTGCAGAAGGGGGTACAGCTACTGGACGTCCGGCTCAGCAAACTCGAAGGCTTGAATGTCGGCCGGCAAACACGATCACAACATGTGGTGCTCGTCATCCGGTTCCCCCCGCGTCGCAGTACTTGCAGACATCGTGCCCAAGCCGCTTTCCCGTCAACACAGCGTTGGAGATGACTGCTCGTACCAGCGGTTGCTCGTACCCGGTGAGCCCTCCTTCTATCAGCAATCGTCGTGTTGCCGGCCGTGGACAATCCCCTCGAAGTGTCGTCGCACGATCTTCGCATACCTGCTGGTGCGGAACCCGTTCCATACAGTGCCTTGGTCGTTGCCGCAGCGGCGACGAATCGTTCCCTCTCTTCCATCGGTACCGGGAAATGTCGGCGGGCGATTTTAGAGTTTCCGCGGCCCCCCTTATTTCGTTCGCTCGGTCTCGGCGACCCTTGCCCTACCGAGAGTACCGTTCCACGTCGAACGCTTGCTGCCTCTCTCTCTTCTTGCCTTGCACATTCAACGCCTCCACGTAGCTTCCACATGTGGCGTACCAGGAGGAAGGCTTCGCTGCCCCGATTCCCAAGTCCGCGGCATCCGCGAATCTTGTTGTTACACGGGCAGCCTCCTTGAGTCGCTCTTTGTCACAGTCACAGCTTGAGTGTCGTCCAGGAAGGGCAACGCTCGCACTACTTCTTCCTCGAGCACCCTCTCTACTGCTCGGATCCTGCCTGCAACAAGCCCTTCGCTGTACCCCTGCCTCGGGCAGTTGTTTCCCGGCCTCGCCATTGTTCGGTCTCCCGTCTCTTTCCGTAGCAGCGCAAGAATTCCGCCCAGGTGTACCTTTCCTGCTCTCGTACTGAGCCGACCTCTGCAGGATCACGTCTCTTTTGCGGTGCCGCTGCTTGAACCCACGTTTGTTGGGTCTCGGCGATTGGCCGGGCTGAGCATCCCGTCGCCGGGTAACACCGAAGACCCATGCAGGCGGCACTGTGCCCACTTCACTGCGATGGCGGCGTATCCCGGGCTGCTGCGTGCGAGCCGACTGGTGAGTGGCAGGTGCCTCACCTACCGCGACTGGGACACGCTCGTGGAGCTCCCGCAGGAGCTGCTCGCGGAGCTGGAAGCGGGTGATCGCTGGCTGGGGGACGCTTCCCCCCGCAGAGTCAGGCGCCCAGCGCGGCGAGTGCACGTCTGGACGGACGCATCCGACCAGGGTGGTGGGGTTGTCGTCCTGGACCCGACGCGACGGACCGTCCTCGCTCGCGAGAGCTGGAGATGGAAGGATCGGCTGGCGAGGCTGGCTCCGCCGACGCCGAATCGGCGGCGCGAGCTGGTGACGGCGATTCTTGGCGTCCTGCTGGCCCGACACGTCACGACTGGGTGGGTGACGCTGGATGTCTTCCACGACAACAGCACGGCCGAGAGCCGCCACCGAAAGCTTGCGTCCCCGCACCCAGCGGAAAACCGCCTCATCGTTGAGATGCAGGAGCGCCTGCGCGATGCGGACGTGCTCACCCATGTGGTTCCGGGCGAGAACATGGTCGCCGACCTGGACACCAGAGACTGAGAGATTGAAGGGGGGGGAGGGGGGCGCGGCGTCTTTGAATAATGCCTACTGTTTCCTTCCGCGTGAAGGCACACGGAAGAGGGCCTCCGCAGGGGTGCTGACCCCAGCGAATGAAAGGGCTCCTTTTCCGCGGCAGGATTTATCTAGCAAGGTGGCCGGTGTTTCTCACTGGCCCCGACGCACGCCAGCGTCCTCCTCCAAACCCTCGCTACCTCTATTTATGTCTCTGCCCTCCCTGCCCCAGAAAAGATGATTGGGTGGGTCGCGTTTCTGCGGACCTTGTTCAATGAGGAAGAGTGGAGGGACGTGAGTAGAAGCCTCCGAGGCCTCCCGGACGATACGACCCTTCTGACACTGGAGAGGCTTCCGATGTGGGCACTTCCGGTGCGTGTGCCCAGTCCTGAGCTGTACCGCAGAGTACAGGACTTGGTGAGAGCGCGTGATCAGAGCTCTCCTGCGCTGGTCAGTCCCGTAACACCGGTTGAGAAGAGGTCAACGTCTCAGCGGCGGGCGCTAAAGCGTGCCCTCGAGGACGTCCCCCTGATGCGGCCCGCCCTCGCATGAGGAGCCTGTACACGACTGCAGGCACAAGGAGGGTCAACAACTCGAACACGGCCACGTACAGGGAGTGGCGTGCGAGCGAGGGCGTGCATCCATACCCGACGACGGTCCGGAGGCTTGAGAACTTCGGCGGATACCTGTAGGCATGAAAGATGAGGCGTACAAGGCGCCCCACAACATCATCAACGCCATCTTAGCCGAGGACACGGCGGATGGTTGGGTTCTCGAACATCCTGCTGACGACATCCGCAGGATGATCAGAGCGTTGAAGAGAGCGGCGCCTGACCCTGAGAGCGACGAGCCCCGAGGCGCCGCACAGTCCCGTCAGATCTTCGGCTTCGTGCGGACCGTTGGCGGGTACGGCGCGGATGTGCAGCTGCTGGGTGAGGACTTCACTCTCCATGTGGTCGATCCTGACGGAGGATGTCCGCGTCGGCGAGGGCGGCGTGAGGGTTTGATGGACTATGACCAAGACAAAAGGGACGTGCAGTGGTGATACCTCACCTTTGAACGCATCAATCTGTTGCCCCTTTGCTCCTGCCGAATGGACCCGACAGCGTGCCAGAGTCTATTCTGTACTGCCCTGTCGAGGTCTTTTCCCTTCTGAAACTCATGGCCAAGGGGAAACGCCTCTTGTGCCCGTTTCCCGTCCATGCCTCGTTTAGGGATGCCCTCCGCGGGACTGCGGGGAAGCGGGGCATCCTGCAGCCGTTCAACGACGCCGACTGCTCGGGACGGACGAGGGCGCGTTTTCTAACCCACAGTGCCCGGATAGATGGTTGTTGCATCCCTTCTGAAAGCGGGTATGGACCCCATGCAGGTTCAAAAGATGGGTGATTGGGCATCAGGAGACATGGTGACCCACTACGACGAGAAAGTCCTAAGGGACCCAGGGTGTGTTGAGGCGTAAAAAGCTTACACCGAGCCACTCGAAGTTCTCGTACAGAAAGTGAAGAACAAGAAGGCAACCCGTGTCCCCGACGTCGACTGCGAGACATGCCACCGAAGAACGGAGGGCTCCACAAAAGAGCTCTACGTTTTCCCAAGTGTGATGGATGTGGCTCTTAAGCAAGATCCCATATATTTACTACGTTTTACAAGGTTGCCGACCAAATTTACTAATTCTTACAAACGTCGCAATCATAGCAAGATGAATGAAAAAAGACCCCGCCTCGTTTACCCATGCCGTTCATTTGAAGGAATCCATCCGTGAGACTTACGCCGTCCAAGTGCCCGTGCCTTGCAACCCTTGAGTGCAAGTATAATATTATACTTCCTCCCGTTACGATACCGCTCCTGGGGGGCAGGGAAAAAAAGCGAAGGATGAAAAGCAATGGTGAGGTCCGTCCCCTTCGATGTGGTTGTTGCAAACGAATATGCTCCGAGGTAATCAACAAACCACGAAAGGGCTCCAAGCGCGGCACGTCAAGTGACCCACCGCCAGCAGCAAAGAAACGAAAGTGCGCCAGATGTGGTGATTCGGGTCACAACGTTTTGACATGCAAGAAGCAGGATGATACATAGCAGATCGGTGAATGTCGTTTTCCCTTGTTCCCTTATCAAACAAAGATGGAACCCAAAAAGCACCGAATTCCAATGTGGAGAGCGGCTCACAACGTGTACTTTCCGGACAAGAAGATGCCACATGTCAACATATGACACGGAAGATTTGTGTTTGCCCAAGATCATCCATTCTCTGTCGCCAGCGTCTCGACCCTGAGACGTGAATCTGAAAGTAACACCTCCCGCTTCAGGCTGCCCGTGATGCAGTCTGCATCTGATTGCTACCACCCACACATTGTGTTCGTGTCGTTGTACATTTTAGCCGCTCACCCAATGACACAGATGGTTGGACGGCTCTGTCTGTAGCCAGCGGCTACGGTCACTCAGAAGTTGTCAAGGAATTGATCGCAGCTGGTGCCAAGGTCGACGTGCAGGGAAATGGTATGTTTTACGATACGAAGAATGTTTTTTGTTCATGTGGGTGCTATGAGGCCCACACGTGTGAGGCAGATGACATCACAGAAGAGGCATAGGTATTGCAGAAGGGGGTACAGCTACTGGACGTCCGGCTCAGCAAACTCGAAGGCTTGAATGTAGCCGGTGCTTCTCACTGGCCCCGACGCACCAGCGTCCTCCTCCAAACCCTCGCTACCTCTATTTATGTCTCTCTTTCTCTTTTCTTCCCGCCCTCCCTGCCCCAGAAAAGATGATTGGGTGGGTCGCGTTTCTGCGGACCTTGTTCAATGAGGAAGAGTGGAGGGACGTGAGTAGAAGCCTCCGAGGCCTCCCGGACGATACGACCCTTCTGACACTGGAGAGGCTTCCGATGTGGGCACTTCCGGTGCGTGTGCCCAGTCCTGAGCTGTACCGCAGAGTACAGGACTTGGTGAGAGCGCGTGATCAGAGCTCTCCTGCGCTGGTCAGTCCCGTAACACGGGTTGAGAAGAGGTCAACGTCTCAGCGGCGGGCGCTAAAGCGTGCCCTCGAGGACGTCCCCCTGATGCAGCCCGCCCTCGCATGAGGAGCCTGTACACGACTGCAGGCACAAGGAGGGTCAACAACTCGAACACGGCCACGTACAGGGAGTGGCGTGCGAGCGAGGGCGTGCATCCATACCCGACGACGGTCCGGAGGCTTGAGAACTTCGGCGGATACCTGTAGGCATGAAAGATGAGGCGTACAAGGCGCCCCACAACATCATCAACGCCATCTTAGCCGAGGACACGGCGGATGGTTGGGTTCTCGAGAATCCTGCTGACGACATCCGCAGGATGATCAGAGCGTTGAAGAGAGCGGCGCCTGATCCTGAGAGCGACGAGCCCCGAGGCGCCGCACAGTCCCGTCAGATCTTCGGCTTCGTGCGGACCGTTGGCGGGTACGGCGCGGATGTGCAGCTGCTGGGTGAGCACTTCACTCTCCATGCAGTCGATCCTGACGGAGGATGTCCGCGTCGGCGAGGGCGGCGTGAGGGTTGGATCGACTATGTTCAAGGCAACAGGGACGTGCAGTAGATACCTCACCTTTGAAAGCATCAATCTGTTGCCCCCTTTGCTCCTGCCGAATGGACCCGACAGCGTGCCAGAGTCTATTCTGTACTGCCCTGTCGAGGTCTTTTCCCTTCTGAAACTCATGGCCAAGGGGAAACGCCTCTTGTGCCGGTTTCCCGTCCATGCCTCGTTTAGGGATGCCCTCCGCGGGACTGCGGGGAAGCGGGGCATCCTGCAGCCGTTCAACGACGCCGACTGCTCGGGACGGACGAGGGCGCGTTTTCTAACCCACAGTGCCCGGATAGATGGTTGTTGCATCCCTTCTGAAAGCGGGTATGGACCCCATGCAGGTTCAAAAGATGGGTGATTGGGCATCAGGAGACATGGTGACCCACTACGACGAGAAAGTCCTAAGGGACCCAGGGTGTGTTGAGGCGTAAAAAGCTTACACCGAGCCACTCGAAGTTCTCGTACAGAAAGTGAAGAACAAGAAGGCAACCCGTGTCCCCGACGTCGACTGCGAGACATGCCACCGAAGAACGGAGGGCTCCACAAAAGAGCTCTACGTTTTCCCAAGTGTGATGGATGTGGCTCTTAAGCAAGATCCCATATATTTACTACGTTTTACAAGGTTGCCGACCAAATTTACTAATTCTTACAAACGTCGCAATCATAGCAAGATGAATGAAAAAAGACCCCGCCTCGTTTACCCATGCCGTTCATTTGAAGGAATCCATCCGTGAGACTTACGCCGTCCAAGTGCCCGTGCCTTGCAACCCTTGAGTGCAAGTGTAATATTGGGATAATTAGCTTATAGCCACCAAGAAACTTTTTATTTAGCTTAGGGACAGCGGATTATTACCCGGGCGGGCCAACTGCCCACTACTTTCGCCAAAATTTTGGTGGGTGGGTCCCCCCCCCCCTCTGGTGGGAATATTTTTTCCCCAAAACTGCATGAAGATTTTCCGACGGAAACCCACTGTTGCATCAATGTAATGGCCCAAATCTGACCGAAAACCACTGTTACATCAATGTAATGGGCAAATTTGACGGAAAACCACTGTTACATCATGTAATGGCCCAAATTTGACCGAAAACCACTGTTACATCAATGTAATGGCCCAAATTTGACGGAAAACCACTGTTACATCGATGTAATGGGCAGAATCTGACGGAAAACCACTGTTACATCAATGTAATGGGCAGAATTTGACGGAAAACCACTGTTACATCGATGTAATGGGCAGAATCTGACGGAAAACCACTGTTACATCAATGTAATGGGCAGAATTTGACGGAAAACCACTGTTACATCAATGTAATGGGCAGAATCTTGACGGAAAACCACTGTTACATCAATGTAATGGCCCAAATTTGACGGAAAACCACTGTTACATCGATGTAATGGGCAGAATCTGACGGAAAACCACTGTTACATCGATGTAATGGGCAGAATTTGACGGAAGACCACTGTTACATCGATGTAATGGGCAGAATCTGACGGAAAACCGCTGTTACATCGATGTAATGGGCAGAATCTGACGGAAAACCACTGTTACATCAATGTCATGGGCAGAATTTGACGGAAAACCACTGTTACATCAATGTAATGGGCAGAATCTTAACGGAAAACCGCTGTTACATCAATGTAATGGGCAAATTTGACCGAAAACCACTGTTACATGAATGTAATGGGCCTAATCTGACCGAAAACCACTGTTACATCAATGTAATGGGCAGAATTTGACGGAAAACCAATATTACACCAATGTAACGGGCCGAATTTCACAGAAAACCACTGTTACATCAAAGGCGCAAAAACTGAAAAAGACAGTTTTTTGAACGGATGAAAGGTTTTTTTTTGTTTTTTCTAGCAACCAACAAAACAATCTCCTGGAGCCGGCGTCGGGAGGGCGAACTAAGACGCTAACGCCCACCGACACCCAGGAAGAGCCCGCATCGGACTGCCGCCGCGAAACAGCACCGCGCAGACCACCCCGGATCTCCCTTTTCTCCACCTCTTATTTCCATTTCCCCTCTGTTCAGTTCCGGGAGTAGGGGAGGGCGGGCAAAGTAAAAAGCTCACTGAACCCCCCCGCCACAATGTGAGACTGTAAAAACAAAGAACGAAACCGAACACGAAAACAACCAACGCGCCAAGGATGGCGACGGGGAGGCACAAGGAACCACCTCACCTGTTCTCAAGAACTAACCCGAGGCAGGTATCCACCGTACCGATAACCGATAACCGATAACCGATTTTTTGTTTTTTTTTTTTTGTGTCAGAACTGACAACCAGCCATACGGAGGCGAATGAACGGGACCGGGCCGACTGGAAAATCAGCGGTCAGTTGGGAGACTGGGTTAGACGAGTGAACGAACAATTTTGCCAGAGCTCCTGTGGTTGATGCAGTAGTACCTTGGGTACCAAGCTCTGACGACCCGGGTTCGAACCCCGTAAGTAGAATTTTTTCGGTTTTCGTGCCACTTTTCGAAAAATCCGGATTTTGGTCATTTTAGCCGATTTGGCCCACTACATTGATGCAAGTTGCAACAGTGGTTTTCGGTCAAATTTGGCCCATTACATTGATGTAACAGTGGTTTTCCGTCAGATTCTGCCCATTACATCAATGTAACAGTGGTTTTCCGTCAGATTCTGCCCATTACATCAATGTAACAGTGGTTTTCCGTCAGATTCTGCCCATTACATCAATGTAACAGTGGTTTTCCGTCAGATTCTGCCCATTACATCAATGTAACAGTGGTTTTCCGTCAGATTTGGGCCATTACATTGATGTAACAGTGGTTTTCGGTCAAATTCTGCCCATTACATCGATGTAACAGCGGTTTTCCGTCAGATTCTGGCCATTACATCGATGTAACAGTGGTTTTCGGTCAAATTTGGGCCATTACATTGATGTAACAGTGGTTTTCCGTCAAATTCTGGCCATTACATTGATGTAACAGTGGTTTTCGGTCAAACTTGGCCCATTACATTGATGTAACAGTGGTTTTCCATCAAATTTGGGCCATTACATTGATGTAACAGTGGTTTTCGGTCAAATTTGGCCCATTACATTGATGTAACAGTGGTTTTCCGTCAAATTTGGGCCATTACATTGATGTAACAGTGGTTTTCCGTCAGATTCTGCCCATTACATCAATGTAACAGTGGTTTTCCGTCAGATTTGGGCCATTACATTGATGTAACAGTGGTTTTCGGTCAAATTTGGCCCATTACATTGATGTAACAGTGGTTTTCCGTCAGATTCTGCCCATTACATTGATGTAACAGTGGTTTTCCGTCAGATTCTGCCCATTACATCAATGTAACAGTGGTTTTCCGTCAGATTTGGGCCATTACATTGATGTAACAGTGGTTTTCGGTCAAATTTGGCCCATTACATTGATGTAACAGTGGTTTTCCGTCAGATTCTGCCCATTACATCGATGTAACAGTGGTTTTCGGCCAAATTTGGGCCATCACATTGATGCAACAGTGGTTTTCGGTCAAATTTGGCCCATTACATTGATGTAACAGTGGGTTTCCGTCAAATTTGGGCCATTACATTGATGTAACAGTGGTTTTCCGTCAGATTCTGCCCATTACATCAATGTAACAGTGGGTTTCCGTCAGATTTGGGCCATTACATTGGAGTCAATACCCAAGATAGTACGGTTTTTCTTAGAGTTACCCATTATAGTACATGTTTCCTTAGAGTTACCCATTATAGTACATACCTCTTAGAGTTGATCAAGATAGTACATGTTTCCTTAGAGTTGCCCATTATAGTACATCCCAAGATAGTACGGTTTTCCTTAGAGTTACCCATTATAGTACATACCTCCTTAGAGTTACCCATTATAGTACATGTTTCCTTAGAGTTACCCAAGATAGTACATGTTTCCTTAGAGTTGTCCATTATAGTACATAGTTGTGCATTATTGTGCATAGTACGGTCTCTTATGATGAGACTTATCAGAAACCAGGAATTAGTTGTGGTCAGGGTCACTCAACAGCTCAGCAACAGGGCTGTCCAGGCCTTGTGACCCCGGATGGGGTTTTCCCCCTTTGTGTTCCTGTTGACGTCTTGTGTCAACAGGAACCTCCGAGAATTGTTTCTGTTTTCCAAATCCCACACGTGGTTGTTGTAGGCTTGTGTCTTGAACTTGGTCTTGACATTGCCTTGCAGGTGGGCCACACAGGCTGCGTGCACAACCCGACTGTTATCAGGGTGCACCCTGGCAAGTCGCCGTAAACCCCTTCTACGTACCCGAGAAAACTTTCCCAGGCGGTGTTCTGCTCCCGATTCAGTACTTCCGTACTGTTCGTCAACGACGCGCTTTATAGCATCGTACGCGACTCGGTAAGTCACATCTGGCATGATCTGCGACACCGGTCTTGCTTTGGAAAGCGCTGGCGACGGCATTCGCCGAGACCTTTCCATCGGTGAGGATGAGATGTTTCATCTCTGTTCCCACCACCTTGCTCAGGCATTTAACTGCCAGCGGTGTGATCTCGGTGCAGGAGTGGCGGACTCAAGTTGGGTTCAAGTTTTGGTTCAAATTTGTAGGTCCAAGTTTGGGTCGGATTTTGGACCAACTTTGGGTCCGCACTGCGTGAAAAGCTCATTCTTACTTTTCATGCTCGCCTTTTGGTGTTCAAGAGCAGCTCTCACCATCCACGCATTCCTGCAACTTGGGGACCCAAGTTGGGTCCCCAAGTTGGGTCCCCAACTTGGGTTCCCAAACTTGGGTTCCAAACTTGGGTTCCCAAACTTGGGTTCCCAACTTGGGTCCCCAACTTGGGTCCCCAACTTGGGTCCCCAACTTGGGTCCCCAACTTGGGTCCCCAACTTGGGTCCCCAACTTGGGTCCCCAACTTGGGTCCCCAACTTGGGTCCCCAACTTGGGTCCCCAACTTGGGTCCCCAACTTGGGTCCCCAACTTGGGTCCCCAACTTGGGTCCCCAACTTGGGTCCCCAACTTGGGTCCCCAACTTGGGTCCCCAACTTGGGTCCCCAACTTGGGTCCCCAACTTGGGTCCCCAACTTGGGTCCCCAACTTGGGTCCCCAACTTGGGTCCCCAACTTGGGTCCCCAACTTGGGTCCCCAACTTGGGTCCCCAACTTGGGTCCCCAACTTGGGTCCCCAACTTGGGTCCCCAACTTGGGTCCCCAACTTGGGTCCCCAACTTGGGTCCCCAACTTGGGTCCCCAACTTGGGTCCCCAACTTGGGTCCCCAACTTGGGTCCCCAACTTGGGTCCCCAACTTGGGTCCCCAACTTGGGTCCCCAACTTGGGTCCCCAACTTGGGTCCCCAACTTGGGTCCCCAACTTGGGTCCCCAACTTGGGTCCCCAACTTGGGACCCAAACTTGCCAAAATCTTGGTCACAGCGGACAGGACTGTAGATCTAACAACGCGGACTATAATGGAAAAATCTAAGGAAACATGGACTATAATGGAAAAATCTAAGCGACCTGGACTATAATGGCAAAATCTAACAAAACACGGACTATAATGGCAATTGACTCCGTGGTGCGACCCCGTGCCCAACCAGCAGCACCCATGGCAGGGCCATGCCGTGCATGGCAGCGGCCAGGGGAAGGGGGTCCCTAAAAAAAACGAAAAAAAAGCAGAAACTATCTCTCTGTGCATTTTTTTGGCATTTTTGGGGTTCTCCCGGGGGTTTTCAAGGTGTGTACTATAATGGGCAACTCTAAGGAAACATGTACTATCTTGATCAACTCTAAGGAAACATGTACTATAATGGGTAACTCTAAGAGGTATGTACTATAATGGGTAACTCTAAGAAAGTGTGTACTATAATGGGAAATGACCCATTACATTGATGTAACAGTGGTTTTCGGTCAAATTCTGCCCATTACATCGATGTAACAGTGGTTTTCGGTCAAATTTGGCCCATTACATCGATGTAACAGTGGTTTTCGGTCAAATTCGGCCCATTACATCGATGTAACAGTGGTTTTCCGTCAGATTCTGCCCATTACATCAATGTAACAGTGGTTTTCCGTCAGATTTGGGCCATTACATTGATGTAACAGTGGTTTTCGGTCAAATTCTGGCCATTACATCGATGTAACAGCGGTTTTCCGTCAGATTCTGGCCATTACATCGATGTAACAGTGGTTTTCGGTCAAATTCGGCCCATTACATTGATGTAACAGTGGTTTTCCGTCAGATTCTGCCCATTACATCAATGTAACAGTGGTTTTCCGTCAGATTTGGGCCATTACATCGATGTAACAGTGGTTTTCGGTCAAATTCGGCCCATTACATTGATGTAACAGTGGTTTTCCGTCAGATTCTGCCCATTACATCAATGTAACAGTGGTTTTCCCCAGCCGCTAAGCGGGCAACGTGTCTCGTCTTGGAGCCTGCCCGGGTGAGCACCTGCGCACACTACCACCACGAGGGCGACTGCAAGCCGAGGACTCTAGTGAGGTATGAAGGGCAGAGCAGATTCCCAGACGAAGAGGCGCCAGGATGTGCCCAGCACGCCTGGAAGGAAGCGGAGACGGCGTGTCAGATTTGGGCCATTACATCGATGTAACAGCGGTTTTCCGTCAGATTCTGGCCATTACATCGATGTAACAGTGGTTTTCGGTCAAATTTGGGCCATTACATTGATGTAACAGTGGTTTTCCGTCAAATTCTGGCCATTACATTGATGTAACAGTGGTTTTCGGTCAAACTTGGCCCATTACATTGATGTAACAGTGGTTTTCCATCAAATTTGGGCCATTACATTGATGTAACAGTGGTTTTCGGTCAAATTTGGCCCATTACATTGATGTAACAGTGGTTTTCCGTCAAATTTGGGCCATTACATTGATGTAACAGTGGTTTTCCGTCAGATTCTGCCCATTACATCAATGTAACAGTGGTTTTCCGTCAGATTTGGGCCATTACATTGATGTAACAGTGGTTTTCGGTCAAATTTGGCCCATTACATCGATGTAACAGTGGTTTTCCGTCAGATTCTGCCCATTACATCGATGTAACAGTGGTTTTCGGCCAAATTTGGGCCATCACATTGATGCAACAGTGGTTTTCGGTCAAATTTGGCCCATTACATTGATGTAACAGTGGGTTTCCGTCAAATTTGGGCCATTACATTGATGTAACAGTGGTTTTCCGTCAGATTCTGCCCATTACATCGATGTAACAGTGGTTTTCCGTCAGATTTGGGCCATTACATTGATGTAACAGTGGTTTTCGGTCAAATTTGGCCCATTACATCGATGTAACAGTGGTTTTCCGTCAGATTCTGCCCATTACATCAATGTAACAGTGGTTTTCCGTCAAATTTGGGCCATTACATTGATGTAACAGTGGTTTTCCGTCAGATTCTGCCCATTACATCAATGTAACAGTGGTTTTCCGTCAGATTTGGGCCATTACATTGATGTAACAGTGGTTTTCGGTCAAATTCTGGCCATTACATCGATGTAACAGCGGTTTTCCGTCAGATTCTGGCCATTACATCGATGTAACAGTGGTTTTCGGTCAAATTCGGCCCATTACATTGATGTAACAGTGGTTTTCCGTCAGATTCTGCCCATTACATTGATGTAACAGTGGTTTTCGGTCAAATTTGGCCCATTACATCGATGTAACAGTGGTTTTCCGTCAGATTCTGCCCATTACATCAATGTAACAGTGGTTTTCCGTCAGATTTGGGCCATTACATTGATGTAACAGTGGTTTTCGGTCAAATTCTGGCCATTACATCGATGTAACAGCGGTTTTCCGTCAAATTCTGGCCATTACATCGATGTAACAGTGGTTTTCCGTCAGATTCTGCCCATTACATCAATGTAACAGTGGTTTTCCGTCAGATTTGGGCCATTACATCGATGTAACAGTGGTTTTCGGTCAAATTCGGCCCATTACATTGATGTAACAGTGGTTTTCCGTCAGATTCTGCCCATTACATCAATGTAACAGTGGTTTTCCCCAGCCGCTAAGCGGGCAACGTGTCTCGTCTTGGAGCCTGCCCGGGTGAGCACCTGCGCACACTACCACCACGAGGGCGACTGCAAGCCGAGGACTCTAGTGAGGTATGAAGGGCAGAGCAGATTCCCAGACGAAGAGGCGCCAGGATGTGCCCAGCACGCCTGGAAGGAAGCGGAGACGGCGTGTCAGATTTGGGCCATTACATCGATGTAACAGCGGTTTTCCGTCAGATTCTGGCCATTACATCGATGTAACAGTGGTTTTCGGTCAAATTTGGGCCATTACATTGATGTAACAGTGGTTTTCCGTCAAATTCTGGCCATTACATTGATGTAACAGTGGTTTTCGGTCAAACTTGGCCCATTACATTGATGTAACAGTGGTTTTCCGTCAAATTTGGGCCATTACATTGATGTAACCCATTACATTGATGTAACAGTGGTTTTCCGTCAGATTCTGGCCATTACATCGATGTAACAGTGGTTTTCGGTCAAACTTGGGCCATTACATTGATGTAACCGTGGTTTTCCGTCAAATTTGGGCCATTACATTGATGTAACAGTGGTTTTCGGTCAAATTTGGCCCATTACATTGATGTAACAGTGGTTTTCCGTCAAATTCTGCCCATTACATCGATGTAACAGTGGTTTTCCGTCAAATTTGGGCCATTACATTGATGTAACAGTGGTTTTCCGTCAAATTCTGGCCATTACATTGATGTAACAGTGGTTTTCGGTCAAATTTGGGCCATTACATTGATGTAACAGTGGTTTTCCGTCAGATTCTGCCCATTACATCGATGTAACAGTGGTTTTCCGTCAGATTCTGGCCATTACATTGATGTAACAGTGGTTTTCGGTCAAATTCTGCCCATTACATTGATGTAACAGTGGTTTTCGGTCAAATTTGGCCCATTACATTGATGTAACAGTGGTTTTCCGTCAGATTCTGCCCATTACATCGATGTAACAGCGGTTTTCCGTCAGATTCTGGCCATTACATCGATGTAACAGTGATTTTCGGTCAAATTTGGGCCATTACATTGATGTAACAGTGGTTTTCGGTCAAATTTGGCCCATTACATTGATGTAACAGTGGTTTTCCGTCAGATTCTGCCCATTACATCGATGTAACAGCGGTTTTCCGTCAGATTCTGGCCATTCCATTGATGTAACAGTGATTTTCGGTCAAATTTGGGCCATTACATTGATGTAACAGTGGTTTTCCGTCAAATTCTGCCCATTACATCGATGTAACAGTGGTTTTCCGTCAGATTCTGCCCATTACATCGATGTAACAGTGGTTTTCGGTCAAATTTGGGCCATTACATTGATGTAACAGTGGTTTTCCGTCAAATTCTGCCCATTACATCGATGTAACAGTGGTTTTCGGTCAGATTCTGCCCATTACATCGATGTAACAGTGGTTTTCCGTCAGATTCTGCCCATTACATCAATGTAACAGTGGTTTTCCGTCAGATTTGGGCCATTACATTGATGTAACAGTGGTTTTCGGTCAAATTCTGGCCATTACATCGATGTAACAGCGGTTTTCCGTCAGATTCTGGCCATTACATCGATGTAACAGTGGTTTTCGGTCAAATTCTGCCCATTACATTGATGTAACAGTGGTTTTCCGTCAAATTCTGCCCATTACATCGATGTAACAGTGGTTTTCGGTCAAATTCGGCCCATTACATCGATGTAACAGTGGTTTTCCGTCAGATTCTGCCCATTACATCAATGTAACAGTGGTTTTCCGTCAGATTTGGGCCATTACATTGATGTAACAGTGGTTTTCGGTCAAATTCTGGCCATTACATCGATGTAACAGCGGTTTTCGGTCAAATTCTGGCCATTACATCGATGTAACAGTGGTTTTCCGTCAGATTCTGCCCATTACATCAATGTAACAGTGGTTTTCCGTCAGATTTGGGCCATTACATCGATGTAACAGTGGTTTTCGGTCAAATTCGGCCCATTACATTGATGTAACAGTGGTTTTCCGTCAGATTCTGCCCATTACATCAATGTAACAGTGGTTTTCCCCAGCCGCTAAGCGGGCAACGTGTCTCGTCTTGGAGCCTGCCCGGGTGAGCACCTGCGCACACTACCACCACGAGGGCGACTGCAAGCCGAGGACTCTAGTGAGGTATGAAGGGCAGAGCAGATTCCCAGACGAAGAGGCGCCAGGATGTGCCCAGCACGCCTGGAAGGAAGCGGAGACGGCGTGTCAGATTTGGGCCATTACATCGATGTAACAGCGGTTTTCCGTC
Source organism: Diplonema papillatum (assembly GCA_030068145.1). Lineage (NCBI taxonomy): Eukaryota > Euglenozoa > Diplonemea > Diplonemida > Diplonemidae > Diplonema > Diplonema papillatum. The sequence goes on from JAPJBO010001740.1 coordinate 26,141, forward strand.
AGATTCTGGCCATTACATCGATGTAACAGTGGTTTTCGGTCAAATTTGGGCCATTACATTGATGTAACAGTGGTTTTCCGTCAAATTCTGGCCATTACATTGATGTAACAGTGGTTTTCGGTCAAACTTGGCCCATTACATTGATGTAACAGTGGTTTTCCGTCAAATTTGGGCCATTACATTGATGTAACCCATTACATTGATGTAACAGTGGTTTTCCGTCAGATTCTGGCCATTACATCGATGTAACAGTGGTTTTCGGTCAAACTTGGGCCATTACATTGATGTAACAGTGGTTTTCCGTCAAATTTGGGCCATTACATTGATGTAACAGTGGTTTTCGGTCAAATTTGGGCCATTACATTGATGTAACAGTGGTTTTCCGTCAGATTCTGCCCATTACATCGATGTAACAGTGGTTTTCGGTCAAATTTGGGCCATTACATTGATGTAACAGTGGTTTTCCGTCAAATTCTGGCCATTACATTGATGTACCAGTGGTTTTCGGTCAAATTTGGGCCATTACATTGATGTAACAGTGGTTTTCCGTCAGATTCTGCCCATTACATCGATGTAACAGCGGTTTTCCGTCAGATTCTGGCCATTACATTGATGTAACAGTGGTTTTCGGTCAAATTCTGCCCATTACATTGATGTAACAGTGATTTTCGGTCAAATTTGGCCCATTACATTGATGTAACAGTGGTTTTCCGTCAGATTCTGCCCATTACATCGATGTAACAGCGGTTTTCCGTCAGATTCTGGCCATTCCATTGATGTAACAGTGATTTTCGGTCAAATTTGGGCCATTACATTGATGTAACAGTGGTTTTCGGTCAAATTTGGCCCATTACATTGATGTAACAGTGGTTTTCCGTCAGATTCTGCCCATTACATCGATGTAACAGCGGTTTTCCGTCAGATTCTGGCCATTCCATTGATGTAACAGTGATTTTCGGTCAAATTTGGGCCATTACATTGATGTAACAGTGGTTTTCCGTCAAAGTCTGCCCATTACATCGATGTAACAGTGGTTTTCCGTCAGATTCTGCCCATTACATCGATGTAACAGTGGATTTCGGTCAAATTTGGCCCATTACATTGATGTAACAGTGGTTTTCCGTCAAATTCTGCCCGTTACATTGATGTAATGGCCCAAGTTTGGGCCATTACGTTGATGTTTTTTGGGGAGGGGCAGTGCAACTTGGACCTGATAGAGCCGTACCGTTCGGCCGGGGGGCAAAGCCCCCCGAACCCCCCTTATTTCTACTTTCCAGAACAAACCAAACCCGTACATTTCAGCTGTGTATGGCGGTGTCGGAAGCCAAGAAGGCAGGTGGTGAAAATGGAAACTGAAAAAAAAAAAAAAATCCCGCGGGCTCGGGAGATTTGGGGGTGGGTGGGTCCCCCCCCCTTTGGGCGGGCAGTTGGCCCGCCCGGGTTATAATCCGGCGTCCCTTATAGCCACAAAAAACTTTTTATTTAGCTTATAGCCACAAAAAACTTTTTTATTAGCTTCGAGCCACATTTTGCAAAATTTTGGTCGATTTTTTTGGTCAGATTTTTGGTCGAATTTTTGGTCAAAATTTTGGTCAAATTTTGGTCAAAATTTTGGTCAAAATTTTGGTCAAAATTTTGGTCGAATTTTTGGTCGAATTTTTGGTCGAAATTTTGGTCAATTTTTTTGGTCTACAATTAGACTCCAATCCCTGAGAACACACCCATGGCGGGATTCGAACCATTTACCCGGCCATTGACTGTGACAACTGTGTGATTTGGATTCGAACTCAAGTTTCCAATTTCAAGTTTCAAGTTGCAAGTTTTAAGCTTCAATGTGTGGGATACGTTTGGGGGAGTCAAGGTGATTCTGGGGTAGCATCTAATCTCATCCCATTTCAACTTTGCCTAGGTCTCGTTTACTTGGACCCCCTTTCTGCCGATTTGCGACTGCCGACTTGCGGCGCAACACTTTGGCAACCATTGCGTTGTTAACTCTCTTGACCTCCAACAACCTTCTTCGTCAGCGAGTTCGTGGCGGTGTTCGTGACAGGGACTATCAGATTCCTGCAACCCGGCGGCATCTGGACGGCCGTAGTGGGAGCAAGGGGTGCAACACGCTAAAAGACTGGAAGTACCGGGCATAAATGTTGCGAGCATACGGGTGCTGAAAGAGAAACCAGGAAGCATGATACATAGCTCGCAGAGTTCAGACCAGGGTACTTTTCGATGACACTCTCTTTAACGCAAACGGCGGCAAGCTCTTTGTGGACGATTTTTCAAGTCGGTTCTTATGTAGCCTTCTAGACTGTTTCGAGTATCAGACTCCAAAAATTCAAGCAATGATAAGATGATACGACTGTTTCGAGTGATGAGATGATAAGACGTGGAGAAGGTTGGACTCGCTCCGGGTGGGGACGGTCTTTAGTCAAACGAGAAGAGTAGTATGTGCTCACTTCTCTTCTGTCAGCTTTATCGTGTACCGACGGCTGAGTGGGATCCTCCTCATGAGGGCACTCGGAGGGCACCCTCGAATAATTGAAAAGTGGTGTCCATCCTCGTGCAGCAGGTACACAGTTGCTGCCGCAGGTTTCTGTGGTGGTTCTGTGGTTGTCATACTAAAATCTGTTTTTTCGCCGGAAAGGCGGAGGGTGATGCAGACGAAGCGAACATGGTAGATGCACACTGCCAGTAGCAGTGTTTCTGCATCCGCCCATGCCTTGTTTTGCTTGGCGGCTGCTGTCCATGCCTCATAGGTGGGCCCCCCTAGCTCCACTTGCTCTCGGAGCCTTGTGTGTATTTCGGGGGGGGGAACCTGGCTAAACAAGTGTGCCCTTAGCTTGGCATGCCCAAGATGCAAGCTCTTGTAAGCCGCAAAAAACGGAAACTCCGACTCCAGCAATGCCCAGTAAAAGCAGTTGCCGTCCCGCTCGACGTCCATTGCGTCAGTCTTCGTTTTCTCCAGAACCTCGCGGACGTACATGGGGTATGTTGACCAGTCACCCTGTCGGTCCACAGGACCCACTTTATCCCCGTTGTCTCCCCCCGCCCCCTTCTTCCCCTTCTCCACCTTTTCCACCTTTTCCTTCTTTTCAACCCTGGGTGCAGCTGGGTGCTTGCACGTTGCTCGATTGTGTCCACACTGGAGACAGTTTGAGCACACAACGAGCCGTTTTTTGGGGTCGGGGAGAACTTTCTCGTCTTCGCCATGCGATCGATGTCGCTTCTTTTGCGGCCGGCCTTTCGACTTCTTGAAGACAGGGGGCTTGAGGCTGTCTTCACGAATTCCCAGCAAGCGGGGAGATGATTCCGGCGTATGTCTTCCGATAGGCCAGAATCTTCCAGCGCGGATGGACGACGTCCAGGATGCTCCGTTCTTCCGCCCGAGCCGCCGCCGCCACGTGAACGCAGGGTAACGCGGTCACAAGCTTGCTCTCTAAACACGAGCACGTGAAGTCGTCTTCACGTAACTCCACTGCCTCCCGCTGCTGCTTGAGCACTACTTCATACTTCCCGTCACCTGCAGGCCGCACCACCATTGGCGCAGCCTCCACTAACAACCGTCCCAACATCTTGCCTACCGATGGCACGCAAGATGATGCTGATGCATTAGCCAACATGCCCCTACGCGTGTGAAAGAGCTCCTGTGTGTACACCCGGAGGCGATCAAACAAGATCACTACATTCGGAGACTCCCGGATCGGCAACAACGCCGCATTCAGAGACTCTGCATCGTTGCTCGTGAACTGTGAGAAGCGACACGTTCCGATGAACGCACTGCTGAAGCAGCCCTGGATATTGGTCAAGTACTGGGCGACGTTACCCTTCTTCTGCTTTTCCAATGCGAGCATCTCTTCCTCGAACTGCTCTTTCGTCAGGGCCCTGGAAGCCTTCCAGACACTGCTGCACGACCCTGCACCAAAGTGTGACTTCACGTTTTTTTTGATATGCTCCGTGCACGAGAGGGAAGCTTTCTCCGGTATCACTCGACTAGCAGCCGCAATGATACCTTTATCGCGGTCGCTCATGACCACATCGAATGGAATCGCCTGCTTCAACTGTGTGAAGAAGGCAGTCCAAGACTCCTCGTCCTCGCCAGAGCACAGTGAAAAGGCGACAGGAAACAGTCCACCGTCCGCATCCTTTCCCACAGCAACAAGAAGAGTCCCCTTGAGACTTCCCTTAAGGAACGTTCCATCCACAGAAACAATGGGCAGAGCCACACGCATAGCGGCTCTGCAAGCACCAAAGGTCACGAAGCACGACCTGAATCGTTCCTCTCCTTCTACCTCCTTCGTTTGCACATCCCAGATGCAGTCTGGGTCGTGCTGAGCCAGACGCTCGAAATACCCGCGAAGTCTTGCGAAACCAGCCGCCGCGCGCAACCTCGTCTCATCCAGCGCTTTCTCCTTGGCATCCCACGCTACCGCGTATGTGATATCCATCCCCATGCGGGACTTCACGAAGGCCTGGATCTGAGCAGGCGTCAGATCGACCTTCGTTTGCATGAGGTCGCCCACCTCCCGAGCAAGCCACGGTGCCGAAAATCGGCTCGTCGTTTTCTCCGTCTGTTGCAAGTTGCAGCAGGTGTGGGCCACGCTCTGCGATACGCGGAGTTGGCCGTCTTCCCTCTTGTAGGCGTTGCATTTGAACTGGCAGCAGCCGCCGTTTGACTGTTTCTGCTTGCACCGGAACAGCGTCCTCTTGGCATCCATTCTCTTGCACACGTTTGTGCTTGATGCTGCAAATGTGGCCCTGAACACAGCGTCACAGAAATCGCTGTTGTGAGGATAAGTGTCTCCGATACAAGGGAAGCTGGAGGCAGAGGCGCCAGGCGCAACAGACGGGGCAGATGCCGCAGAATCTGGT
>JAPJBO010001741.1:0-30941 GCA_030068145.1 Diplonema papillatum
GTGACCACGAGAACACATACAGGTGGGTGGGGAGAGGCCCTGGGACTGCTAAGGCGTGACAACCGCCTTACTGCTCTCGGGACTCCGAATGGTAGGGTTGGAATGGCGGTGACATGGACGCGCGCGTGGTGGAGATGGACGGGAGGGCCCACAACCCGTCCGGTGGAGCGCGTGGTGCGGGTGGACGGCCGCAGTCGGGCGGACGAGCCGGACGACGAGCGGCAGGCCTTTGGTCGCTGGGTGAGGAAGCGACCGAGGGTGGACGGGGGAAAGCGCCGCGGGGACGGGTGCGGCCGCCGTTCGCTCTCGCCGACGTGGGTGCTTGCCGTTGGGGGCCCGCAGTCGGCCGGTCGCGGTGGCCGTGTAGGCGGAGTGGGTCGGGATGCGTCGCGTCTTGCAGGGCTGCAGAGGCGGCTGCAGGGCATCGCGGGCGGGCTGGCGGTGTACGACGAAGCCCCGGACAACGTGTCCAGCTCGACCTACTCGTCGACGCCCTCACTTCCAGGGTGTCGAGTGGCTCCGGGTAGGCGGGCGGACGCGGGGCTCCCTCTGGCGAGGGTAACGTCGAACCGCATCGACGTGGAGGCGTTGGCGGCGATGGACGGTGTCGGTCGATTCCGCGAGGTGCTGCCGATGTTGATGGATCCGGTAGCGTTTGCGGAGGCTTTCGTGTCTGGGGACGCCGCAGGCGGGTGCCGGGTGCCGTCGCGCGGGATGGAGCGACACCGGGCGACTCTGCGGTCGTGCGGGGTGGCGAGCGACGCACGTTCGCGGCCGGCATTCGCCATGAAGGCCTTCACGACGCCGAAGAAGGACGGACGAACGGCACGTCTCGTTCTGGATGCCCGGCCGCTGAACGACGCGATGCGCCGGCCGCCCAGCATGGACCTGCCCCGGCTGCGCGACTTCATCGCCGAGGTCGAGAGGCACCGGTTCGCCATGCAGTGCGACGGCGTGTCGTACTTCTACCAGTTCCCAGTAGACGCGAGCATTTCGCGATATTTCGGGATTGGTATGAAGGGGTGCGACATGCTGTTGAACGTGCTGTGCATGGGGTGGTCTTGGGCGCCGTGCATTGCGCAGCGCGCGTCGAACGTGCTGGTCCGGGACCTGGGCCTCGCCTGGGTGGACAACTTCCTTGTCTTGGGTGGGACGCTGGACGAGGCAGAGCGGAACGTGGCCGTTTTTCGGAAGCGGGCGCAGGCGGCGCGGGTCGAAGTGCGGGCGGAAGGCGACGACGCGTTGTGGCAGGTTCGCTCGCGGTTCGTGTGTGTGGGTGTGGAGTTCGACCTGGCTGCCGAGACGCAGCGGCACAGGCTCGACCCGGCGTGGGCGGAGCGGTGGGTCGACGGCAGCGGGATGACGGCGGTGCTTTCCGGCAGAGCGACGGCCCGTCAGTTCGCCGAAGTCTTCGGGGGCGCCGTCTGGGCGACGGACATCCTGGCGGTGCCCCGCTGCCATTTCGCGGCGTTGCTGTCGTTCGCGGGGAGGCTCGGCGGTCGCATGGTGGGTGCCGCAGCGCCGGTGTGGGACGAGGTCGTCGACGTTCCTCCGTCGGCGAGACGGGAGCTGGGCGCGCTCCGGAAGATCGTCCGGGAGAACCCGTGGGTCGTGGGCGGCGTCCCTGAGGACACAGGGAGCGTCCTGTGGACGGACGCCAGCTCGCGGGCGTGGGCGGCGCTGCTGGAGGCGGAAGGCCGGTTCGTGGACGGGCGGCAGGGCGTGTTCGCGGGACCGGACGCGGACGCCCACATCAACTTGAAGGAGATGTTGGCGTTCGCGGAAGGTGTGGTTCGGCTGTGCTGGGCGCCGGGGGCGCAGCGGTGCCGCATCGACAACGCGGCGGTTGTGGGCGCCGTGGCGAAGGGGAGTTCTTCCTCGTACGCCGCGAATCGCGTTTTGTCCCGGTCTCTTCGTGTTGCCGGGCGCAGAGGGATTGTCCTCCGCCCTGACTGGGTGCCGTCCGGCGGACAGCTGGCGGACCCGTACACGCGGGGGACCTCGTTGCCTCGGTTCCCGGCGCAACTTCCGCTCCCGCGGTCACGTGCCACACCCTTTGACTTGTTTTGATGTGTTCTCGGGAAAGGTCAACGCGGTAGCGGTGACCACGAGAACACATACAGGTGGGTGGGGAGAGGCCCTGGGACTGCTAAGGCGTGACTAACCCCGTCCCTGTCCCTCCCAGGGAGCCACCCCGGAACTAGCCTAGCCCACCTGACGGTGGGGGCCCACCTGACGGTGGAGGCCCACACCCTTTGACTTGTTTTGATGTGTTCTCTCTCTCTCTCTCTCTCTCTCTCTCTCTCTCTCTCTCTCTCTCTCTCTCTCTCTCTCGGAAAAGGTCGCGTTGGCAGAAACGGTGAAGATGATAATTGTCACAGGGTTGGTGAAATGAAAGCGAGAATGTGGGGTAAGCCCTGATTATTAGATTCACGGTTAAACGAAGCTAGCGCACAAGGTTTGCCTGATCTCGCACCTACTTTCCGATACCAAATAGATGCTCTATTCAAACTCGGAAAAGGTCGCGTTGGCAGAAACGGTGAAGATGATAATTGTCACAGGGTTGGTGAAATGAAAGCGAGAATGTGGAATAAAAATCCCTGGACGTGAAACTCAATGAGCTGAGATCCCGCTGCCTCCGGGTCTCGCAAAGAAAACAGCGCTATCAGGAGCGCAAATACAAAACTTCCGAGGTAAAGATCCTCATGCAACGCAGAACGGGGTCCGGGGCGGCTGGATGCCCTGCCTGTATGGGTCCCGCGTCCAGACGTCTGCCAGTTGCTCAGCAGTCGGGACCCATACAGTCTCGAGGATACACTGGTGTTCCTCCAAGACGTCGCGGACCTGGCACAGGATGAAGTTCCCGAGCTCGGTCTTCGACTTCCAGTTCCTCAAGCAGTTGACGGCGGGCAAGTTGTCGACGAAGATCCTGATTGTCGACAGCGGAGAGCGAGAAGCCGCGTACGCAATCGCAAACTTGGCCGCCGTCAGCTCGGCGAAGAAGATGTGCTGCGGTGCATCCCTCCATGGGCCCCACATCGCCATGGAACCCACTAGCCAGGCCCATCCCTGCATGCTGGCGTCGGACCACGCCTCCACGAGGGTGTCCCGCTGCTTCGAGTCGAAAACGACCCATCGATTGCCCGACAGACGCCGCCTCACTCCCGCAAGGAACGGAAGAACGTCGTCGCTCACGCGGACCAGCGACTCCCAGCCCAGGGAACCGGTCAGGACTTGGTGCGCCAGGGTCCCCATCCAGGCAAGCACCGGGCTCACTCTGCAGAGTGGCGTGCCCCACACCGTCCATGCCCAAATGGCGGTTCCGACGACCTTCCAAACGCCACGCAAAGTCATCTGCATCGAACCGACCGAGCAAAAGAGGAGGTGCGCCTTCCTCGCCCACTCCTGCTTCAGTCGGTACCTCTTCGCCGCGAGGTCAAACTCGACCCCCAAGACAACCGGCGTCGAGCTGGGCTCGAGGACGGACTTCTCGTCGTTGACCGTCATGCGCACCTGGCGGGCGCGTCGCAGGACTCGGTCGCGCACTGCGCGAAGCGCGTCCGGACAGTCACCGACGAGGGCCCAGTCGTCGTACCAGACGACCCTGTCGTCCTTCGCAGGCTCCGTGACGACGAGTGCGGAGTCCTGCGCAATCACCGGCGAGTACGACCAGCCCATCGTCAGACGGCGCCACCGATACAGGGCCACGCCCCCGTCCGGCCTCTTCGTTCGAAGCCCGAAGAATGCCGACGTCGACCGTCCTACTGGGAATTGGAAAAAGTAGGACTTCAGGTCAACTACGACTGCGTGTGACTTCGACATCATCTTCTTGATGACCTCGTCGACACGCAAGAGGCTGAACTTCGGCGGGGGCTCCATCAGCTCGTTCAGCGGGCGGCCGTCGACGATGGCGCGCGAGTGCTGCTCGCCCTTCTCGACGGCGAATGCCGGCAGGACGCACTTCAGCGGCTGCGACCGAGGAACCCGCTCCACAAACCCGACACCTTCCAGCGTCACCGCATGCCGGGCAAATGCGTCGCTCTTCCGACCCGGCAGGACAGGCACTTCCAACAACTTCCGACGGAAGGAGTGTCCGTCCGTCAGGAGGTCGAGCAGGCCGTGCAAGCGGGCCCCGGGGCCAGCTAGGCTCCGGAGGCCGCGGAGATCGATCGGCGGCACAGCCGTGACGTCGAGCGGCCTCGTCGATCTCGGGGCACCGATTCCCGGAGTGAGGCCCCTCGTCTCCGGTGGCAGGTAGCCGAGGGGAACTGCGGTCGGGGGGTCGTAGAAGTGGGGGTGGAGCCGCAGGAAAAGCTGCCTCCCCCTGAGCAGTCTCGACCTTCGCGACTTCAACCCCCTGACCTGCCGAGGCAAAAAGCCGGCGTCGGGCAAGGGTTTCTGTCGCGTTGGGAAACGACTGTCGCAGAAGGAGGGGCGAGCTGGGTGGTGCCCGGGAGCATTGGTCGGTGCGCTTCCCGGGTCTTCCTGCTTTCCGCCATCGTCAGCAGGCGACGAGAGCAGAGCAGTCGTCATGCTCCCGCCAGGTCCTTCAAGTTCGGAGTCGGCTGGGGGGGACCAGCCCCCAGGCGACCGTTCCAAGCCGGTCCTCAGCAGCGACCGGTCCTTCCTTCCTTTCCCGCAAGAGGAGGGGCGTGCATCGTCTCCCCGGGCTCGCACGGGTTCCACATGCGCCACTCCCGCGTGGCCCCGTCCGCCGCTTCCTCAGCAGCCGCCCAGTCAGGATCCATCACCCGTCGACGGTTCAGCGCGGCCCGGCGCGTGCGGCTATCCTTGCGGATCGGCATTATTACTTGGGGAGAATGGAAATAAAATGAAAGCGAGAATGTGGGGTAAGCCCTGATTATTAGATTCACGGTTAAACGAAGCTAGCGCACAAGGTTTGCCTGATCTCGCACCTACTTTCCGATACCAAATAGATGCTCTATTCAAACTCTCTCTCTCTCTCTCTCTCTCTCTCTCTCTCTCTCTCTCTCTCTCTCTCTCTCTCTCTCTCTCTCTCTCTCTCTCTCTCTCTCTCTCTCTCTCTCTCTCTCTCTCTCGGGAAAGGTCAACGCGGTAGCGGTGACCACGAGAACACATACAGGTGGGTGGGGAGAGGCCCTGGGACTGCTAAGGCGTGACTAACCGCCTTACTGCTCTCGGGACTCCGAATGGTAGGGTTGGAATGGCGGTGACATGGACGCGCGCGTGGTGGAGATGGACGGGAGGGCCCACAACCCGTCCGGTGGAGCGCGTGGTGCGGGTGGACGGCCGCAGTCGGGCGGACGAGCCGGGCGGCGAGCGGCAGGCCTTCGGTCGCTGGGTGAAGCGGCCGAGAGTGGACGGGGGTAAGCGTCGCGGGGACGGGTGCGACCGCCGTTCGCTCTCGCCGACGTGGGTACTCGCCGTTGGGTGCCCGCAGCCGGCCGGTCGCGGTGGCCGTGGAGTCGGAGTGGGTCGGGATGCGTCGCGCCTTGCAGGGCTGCAGAGGCGGCTGCAGGGCATCGCGGGCGGGCTGGCGGTGTACGACGAAGCCCCGGACAACGTGTCCAGCTCGACCTACTCGTCGACGCCCTCACTTCCAGGGTGTCGAGTGGCTCCGGGTATGCGGGCGGACGCGGGGCTCCCTCTGGCGAGGGTAACGTCGAACCGCGTCGACCTGCGCGCGTTGGCGGCGATGGACGGTGTCGGTCGATTCCGCGAGGTGCTGCCGATGTTGATGGATCCGGTAGCGTTTGCGGAGGCTTTCGTGTCTGGGGACGCCGCAGGCGGGTGCCGGGTGCCGTCGCGCGGGATGGAGCGACACCGGGCGACTCTGCGGTCGTGCGGGGTGGCGAGCGACGCACGTTCGCGGCCGGCATTCGCCATGAAGGCCTTCACGACGCCGAAGAAGGACGGACGAACGGCACGTCTCGTTCTGGATGCCCGGCCGCTGAACGACGCGATGCGCCGGCCGCCCAGCATGGACCTGCCCCGGCTGCGCGACTTCATCGCCGAGGTCGAGAGGCACCGGTTCGCCATGCAGTGCGACGGCGTGTCGTACTTCTACCAGTTCCCAGTAGACGCGAGCATTTCGCGATATTTCGGGATTGGTATGAAGGGGTGCGACATGCTGTTGAACGTGCTGTGCATGGGGTGGTCTTGGGCGCCGTGCATTGCGCAGCGCGCGTCGAACGTGCTGGTCCGGGACCTGGGCCTCGCCTGGGTGGACAACTTCCTTGTCTTGGGTGGGACGCTGGACGAGGCAGAGCGGAACGTGGCCGTTTTTCGGAAGCGGGCGCAGGCGGCGCGGGTCGAAGTGCGGGCGGAAGGCGACGACGCGTTGTGGCAGGTTCGCTCGCGGTTCGTGTGTGTGGGTGTGGAGTTCGACCTGGCTGCCGAGACGCAGCGGCACAGGCTCGACCCGGCGTGGGCGGAGCGGTGGGTCGACGGCAGCGGGATGACGGCGGTGCTTTCCGGCAGAGCGACGGCCCGTCAGTTCGCCGAAGTCTTCGGGGGCGCCGTCTGGGCGACGGACATCCTGGCGGTGCCCCGCTGCCATTTCGCGGCGTTGCTGTCGTTCGCGGGGAGGCTCGGCGGTCGCATGGTGGGTGCCGCAGCGCCGGTGTGGGACGAGGTCGTCGACGTTCCTCCGTCGGCGAGACGGGAGCTGGGCGCGCTCCGGAAGATCGTCCGGGAGAACCCGTGGGTCGTGGGCGGCGTCCCTGAGGACACAGGGAGCGTCCTGTGGACGGACGCCAGCTCGCGGGCGTGGGCGGCGCTGCTGGAGGCGGAAGGCCGGTTCGTGGACGGGCGGCAGGGCGTGTTCGCGGGACCGGACGCGGACGCCCACATCAACTTGAAGGAGATGTTGGCGTTCGCGGAAGGTGTGGTTCGGCTGTGCTGGGCGCCGGGGGCGCAGCGGTGCCGCATCGACAACGCGGCGGTTGTGGGCGCCGTGGCGAAGGGGAGTTCTTCCTCGTACGCCGCGAATCGCGTTTTGTCCCGGTCTCTTCGTGTTGCCGGGCGCAGAGGGATTGTCCTGCGCCCTGACTGGGTGCCGTCCGGCGGACAGCTGGCGGACCCGTACACGCGGGGGACCTCGTTGCCTCGGTTCCCGGCGCAACTTCCGCTCCCGCGGTCACGTGCCACACCCTTTGACTTGTTTTGATGTGTTCTCGGGAAAGGTCAACGCGGTAGCGGTGACCACGAGAACACATACAGGTGGGTGGGGAGAGGCCCTGGGACTGCTAAGGCGTGACTAACCCCGTCCCTGTCCCTCCCAGGGAGCCACCCCGGAACTAGCCTAGCCCACCTGACGGTGGGGGCCCACCTGACGGTGGAGGCCCACACCCTTTGACTTGTTTTGATGTGTTCTCTCTCTCTCTCTCTCTCTCTCTCTCTCTCTCTCTCTCTCTCTCTCTCTCTCTCTCTCTCTCTCTAAGCAAACTTGTTTGAGCACCTTCGGTGCGTCTTGGGGGGTCGAGCTGAGGACCTATGGAACAAGGATATATGTTGTTGGGCGACAAGCCCTGAGTATTTGAGTCCACTTGCTCCAGGGCAAGGTTGGAAGGGGACGATTCGGAAACTTAAGGATTCGGAATTAGCAAATAACGCAGGCAAATTCCTCCCTCCTCCCGCAGTCCCGAACTCGCTCCCCTCGATCGATTTTGCGTTAATCGCCCCGATGGCTTCACGTTTCTTACCGATGAAGAGAGTAAAGGTCCGAACGAGACCCCCCTCCTCTCTCTCTCTCTCTCTCTCTCTCTCTCTCTCTCTCTCTCTCTCTCTCTCTCTCTCTCTCTCTCTCTCTCTCTCTCTCTCTCTCTCTCTCTCTCTCTCTCTCAATGGAGACGGAGGTGTTGCGCTCAGGAGCAAGGGTATCAGAGGTGGGCGCGTTGTTGCCAGGTGACTCTCGCTCGCTGCTCTCTCTCTCCTCTCTCTGTCACCGTCGGCCCGCTCTCGGGCAGAGTCGTGCAGATCGTCAGCAGAGACGACGCGGCCGGCGTCGCGATGACAGTTCAACACACCTTAAATCTGAATAACAGAGATCACTCAGGTTGTTCACAGTTGGTTTCAGTGAGTGAGGGCCCCAATTTCAGTGAGTTGAAATTTCGTAGCAACACTCAAATTTTGTCTGCTTGGGAGCACTTGGTTTTACTTTTTCGTTGTCTTTTTCGACAACGCAAACGTAAAACAATCGAAGGTTCCCCACGCACTTCTCTTTCATTCCACAAGTGCACACATATTTACCAGGCAGCACCAGCACTCTTTCTCCCTAAAAAGATTGAGGGAAGGGGAAGAATTAAATGTTCGCGACACATGGAGCCTATGCTATGGTTCGTCAGGTGTGTCCTTCTGTGCGTAGTCGGGACGACGCGGCCGGCGTCGCGATGTCAGTTCAACACACCCTAGAGTCTTATCATATTCAGAGAGATTCACAGTTGGTTTCAGTGAGTGAGGGCCCCAATTTCAGTGAGTTGAAATTTCGTAGCAACACTCAAATTTTGTCTGCTTGGGAGCACTCGATTCATCGTTGTCGACAACGAAAAAGTAAAACAACCGAAGTTTCCTACTACGTACTTCTCCTCTTTCGCCCCACACGTGCATATATTTTCCAGGCAGCATCAACACTCTTCCCCCTGAAAAGATTGAAGGCCAGAGTTTAATGTTCGTGACATCCGAGCAGGGAACATGGAGCCTATGCTATGGTTCGTGGGGTGTGTCCTTCTGTGTGTAGTCGGGTCGTGTTGCGCTGTCGCAGTCTCGTCTGCGTTGCGAAAGGCGGCGGCGCCTGGCGGTGTGTGGGAGGGGTATGACGAGGCGGTGGACCATCTCCTGGCGCTGGCTTCAGCAGGGAGCACCCCGTTGGAGCCCGGGTCTGCCGCCCGCGTCTCCGTCGGCCCGCTCTCGGGCAGAGTCGTGCAGATCGTCAGCAGAGACGACGTGGCCGGCGTCGCGACGGTTCTGCTGGCCCCCGACAGCCACGCGCCGCCTGCCCCCGGCAAACCGCACCTTCCCACGACCCCACGCCGCAGCCCCCCCGCCGCAGTCCGACTGCCCAACCCCCTCCACACCGCCAGCTCCGTCTCCATAGAGCAGGCCGCCAAACCGTCCAACGCCCCTCCCGCTGGCAATCGACACAGCCGTGGAGAAGAACCGCACTGCCGCGCGCGAGATGGAGCTGCCGAAGCCGACACCGCAGGAGTGCAAGCCTCAGCTGACCCGATACTACGTGCCTCATCCAACACGGGTGCCGACGGAGCCGAAGGCAACGCCAGCGCGAACGCTGGAAACGGGCAAGGCGACACGGACAAAGACGCGCCGACCGGCAGATTGCAAGCGTCCGAAAGTCTGGACAACGGTGACACCGGAGCCAACACCGGCATATTGCAAGCTGCCGAAAGCATGGACGCCGCACCCAACGCTGGAAGAGACGCCGCAAACGTACAAACTTCCGAAGGTTCGGACAACGCCGACGCCGAAGGTGCATCCGCAGCAGCCAACACCGGCACACTGCAAACTGCCGAAAGCATGGACGCCGCAGCCAACGCGGGAGGAGGACAAGACGCTGAAAAAGCAGCCGCAGCCGCCGGAAAAGAAGCTGCCGATGGTTTGGACAACGCCGACGCTGGAGAAGGGCGGGGCGCGAAAGATGCAGCCGCCGGGAAGGCGCAAACTTCCGGAGGTTCGGACACCGCCCGCGCCGCCGCCCGAAGCGGGCAAAGCGGCGAAGGAAGAAGCGAAGATCCGCCGCCGCCGCCGCCGATGGGCGCGGGCCTGTTCGTGGCGGCGCACGAAGTCCTGCAGATTCCCGCCGCCGCCGATCCGGGGGCCACGCGCCTCGCGCAAACGGCCGCGAAGCTGGCCGAGCGGCCGTTCACGGTCCCTTTGGCCAACCTGGCGCCGGAGCCCCGGCGGCCGGCGTGCCGGTTGGCGGCCGCGGCGGGCGCGCCGCCCGCCGCCGGCGCGTCTCCGCCGGAGCTGCTGTCGCACTCGGCCCGCTTCCTCGGCCGGTTCGTCGTCGGCGGGCACCCGCACCTCGCGCTCTTCCTGCCCGCCCTCGCCGTGCCCGCCGACGCGCGGTGCTCGCTTCTCGCGCTGTCGGTCCTGGCGCCGATCGCGCTCGTGTCCGTCCTGCGCGCGTCCCTCGGCGAGCGGCGGGACCTCGAGCCCGGCGCGTGGATCCTCGTCAGCGCCGCCGTGAGCGTCGCGTGCGGCGCGGTGGTCTCGCGCTTCGTCATCTCCCCGGTTCTGCGCGAGGCACAGGTCTGCTTGCGCGTGTTTTTTTTTGTGTTAACAATGCACTGTTCCGCTAGTGTGCGCAAACAAACGCAAAAGAAAGCGCCATACTAATTTCTGGTTGTTCGGGTGAGATAACCCAATCCCAAACACCCCCTAAACGCGTTAGGGGACTTCACAAGGTTTCACAACAGAGGGACACATCACCCGAAACGAGCAGCACCCCCCAAGGCGGGCTGACTCCGTCTTCGGGCGGCTGGTGTCGGCGGTGCGGCCGGCAAGCCGGGCTCCGCGGGACACGGCGCGCGGCGCCCTCGCCCGCTCCCGGGCTGAAGGCAGGGTTGCGGGGTACCACCGGGGGACCGAAAGACTCTTCAGTCCCAAGTCACAGTCACAATCGTACTGCTACAGTCAGTTAGACTCGTCATATTTCAGAGTATATTCAGATTCTTCTACCACCTACTTACCGAGGTCGTTTTCGAACGACCTTGAATCGTTTGAGTTACCCCAACATCCCACAGGCGCGTCCGCAGCGCACGGTTGCGCGGTGCCCGCCGCGGGAGCAGCCGAGCGTGCAAGACTTCCCGATCGGGACCGCCGTGTACCTCAGGCACGCCGACGGCGCGGGCGCAGACCCCCCGCGGCCGCGGCCGGCGAGGCGAAGGCGGGCCGACTCCGTCTTCGAGCGGCTGGTGTCGGCGGTGCGGCCGGCAAGCCGGGCTCCGCGGGACACGGCGCGCGGCGCCCTCGCCCGCTCCCGGGCCGAAGGCAGGGTTGCGGGGTACCACCGGGAGGAGGCTGCCGGTGCGGACGGCGGCGAAGCGGACCGAATTTGGGTCCGTTTCACGTGCTCGCGCCTGCTTTGCGCGCCCGCCGAGCTGCTGCCGGTGGTCGGCGGCGCGCGGGAAACCACGGCCGCTCCGCCCGACGGCCGCCCCGGGCCCGCGTCCTCCTGCTCGAACGCCGGCGGCGAATCCTCCTCGGGGGGGTGCCGTGCGGGAAAAGATGCCTTCTGCCAGCCTTCTCCCGGGGGCTTGCAGCGGGGCGGCGGGTCTCCCCCGTCGTCCTTCCGCCGCCCAGTCTGCGGCGCAGACGGCAGACCTGGGGTTTCCTCGCAGCCGAGCTTCGACGGCGTCGCGTCTTTAGACGGCCAGCGCCAGCAGCAAGCCGACTCTTCCCCCGTTTCGGCTTTCCGCCGCCCGCCGGTCGGGGAATTGTCCTCTGTAGACAGGTTCTCAGCCGGGGCAGACTCGAAGCCGCTTCCGTCGCAAGCGAGCTTCAACCAGTCCTCCTCGTCCTTCCGCCGCCCAGTCGGCGATCTGGTCTCTGCAGCAGACCGGCTTCCAGACAGTCCGGACTCGAGGCCCCTGCCGTCCTCGTCCTTCCGTCGCCCGGGTGGGGATCTGTTCGGCGGAGAAGAGGGCCCGCCGCCGAAGAAAGCACACTCCTCGTCCTTCCGCCGGCGGAACAACAACAACACCAATAACAACAACGACAACAGCAACAATAACAACAGCGACAATAACAACACCGCCAACAATACCAACAACACCAACAACAATAACAACGACAACAACAACAACAACAACAACAACAACCAGAAGGGTCCGTCCCACGAGCCCGGAGTCGCAGCGGTTGCGGGCGACGGCGGCTACGTGTCTTCCGCAGTGAGTCTGTCCTCTTCGCTCCTCTGCCGCGGCGAAAGCACGCGGCAGCAGGACGCGGAAGCGTGCTCGGCGCCGCCGCCGCAGCAGCAGCAGCAGCAGCTGCTGCAGCACCTGGCGTGGTCCTCCTCCGTGTCCCTCACCGAGCACACGGCGCCGGACCCACCTCCTCCGCCCGCAGCCGCGGCCAACGCGGCGCTGGGCGCACCCCCAGCGCCAGCACGCTCCTGCCCTTCCCCGCCCGCCGACCCGCCACCCCCGCCGGCAGACGAAGCCCGCCTGTCGCCGCCGCCCGCGAAGCAGCGGAAAAGCAGCGTTTTTTTCGTCGGCCCGCTGCACGGCGGCGCCGCCGCGGCCGGCGGCCCCCGGCCCGCCGCGCCGCCGGAGGGCGGCGGCGAGGGGGAGGACGGGGACGGTGACGACGATCCCGACACGGAGACGGGGCTCCCGGCGTGGGTCCCGGCGGCGTTCGACTTTCACGGGTCGGTGCGCCCCGTTGAGTTCCCGGCGGCGGTGTTCTCGGCGTGCGTCGGGGCCGAGCTGCGGGCCGGGCGCCCGCTCGTGGCGCTGTCGGCTCAGGTGGCCGAGGCGCTGGGGGGAAAGGGCGCGCTGGGCGCGGCGGTGGAAGACGCGCTTTTCGACCCGCGCTTCTTTTCGGCTGCCCCGGCTGCTGCCGCTGCCGCTGCTGCTGCTGCTGCTGCTGCTACCGGAAGCGGCGTGCGGTTCACGGACCGCAACCGGGCGGGAGAGTGCGCGGGCGGGGCGCCTGCGGATGGGTCGCAGGACCCCCAGGGTTGGAATACGGGCACTCTCGACGGGCGACCGACCGCCTCCGGGTTCGAGCCCGCTTCCGCGCAACCGAACACCAGGGAATCAGCCCTCGATTCCGCAGCGGCGTCTGCGTCGCGTGACCCCCAGGGTTGGAATACGGGCGCTCACGCGCAACCGACCGCCAGGGAATCAGCCCTCGTTTCCGCGGGAAGCGGCGGGCCGCGCATCGTGCTGAACACGGACCGTCGCCCGCCGGCGTCTGCGTCTCATGACCCACAGGGTCGGAATACGGGCGGCTCTCTCGACGGGCAACCGACCGCCGACCGGAAATCAGCCCTCGATTCCGCAGGAAGCGGGGGGCCGCGCATCGTGCTGAGCACGGACTGCGACGCCCCCCAGGGTTGCAACGCGGGCCCCCCCGCGCAACCGGCCGCCAAGGAAGAGTCGGCCGGCGGTAACCTGTTGACGCCAACTTCCTCGTTTCGCGCGTCGAAAGACGACGTTTGCGGGGCGGGCGGCGGCGGCGGCGCGGGCATCCGGACCCACTTACCGCATTCGGGCGGGTTCCGGATCGAGGACGTGCTCGCCGAGGGACGCCTCGCGGCGCTGGGGCTGCCGCTGAAGGCGGCGATGGAGGCAGTGGCGGCGTGCGAGCGCAACCGGGCGCTGTGGCGGGTCGCGGCGGAGGCCGTCGTCGCCGGGGAAGTGCACCTGGCCGCGTGCCTGTTCGCGCTCGACCTGCTGGCCGCGAACGCGGACGCGTTCACCCTGCTGTTCCGGGCGACACCCCCCCGGGACACCTTGGCCGGGCTCTCGCTGCTGGCAGACACTCGGCACCCTGGGCACGAGTGGGCATTCTTCTACGCAACCCGGCTCCTGGGGGTGAGCAGCGAGGCTCGGTACATCGAGCTCGTCCGGCAGTCGCGGTGCGTCGCGCAGGACCTCGTCGCCCTCCTCCGGGAGCCCCCCGGCCCCGTCGACTCCGGCCCCGCCGAGCCGCGGGCGTTCGACTTGTCGGACAAGGCGCAGCCGTCGTGGTTCGACGGCGTGCAGGCGGTCGCCGAGAAGGAGCTCGTGCGCGCGGCGCACGTCTTCGCCGCCGCCCGCCACCCGAAGGCGCCCCGCGGCGGCGGTCCCGCCGCCCACGACGTGCACGCGTCCATCGAATACGGCAGGCTCGTTTGCAGGCAGTACGCTACGCTCCTCCACTCGATGACAGGTGTGTGTGTGTGTGTGTGTGTGTGTGTGTGTGTGTGTGTGTGTGTGTGTGTGTGTGTGTGTGTGTGTGTGTGTGTGTGTGTGTGTGTGTGTGTGTGTGTGTGTGTGTGTGTGTGTGTGTTTAAGTTCAGGGTTGAGTGGGTAACGTCTGAATCGAAGTATAGCCCACTTGTCACTTTCACCAGTCGGCTTTGAGTTTCCGACACGCTGCTTTTGGGTCCTGTGACTCCTTTCCGAAGGGGGACCCTTCGGGGGACGGATAGAGCGTGGGAGGCTATCAGCTTCTCCATCCGGCACTCGGCTCAAGACTTCTGTTTTCTTGCGGTGTCAGCTGCACGCCCCGTGCAACAGCTGAGTGTCTTTACACAGGCGGCACATCTCACCCGAGGATGTGGCAAGCTCTCTCTGTGCAAGGAGCTTGGGCTGACTAGCTGTTCCAAACTCCTGGTGCAAGCACCCGTCACGGTCGGCAGTCGCCACCTGCGTCACAGTTTTGAGTCCTGTTCCGAGACTCGCTCGCACGGGGAAGTGGCGCAAGCATTCTGCAATGCTGACTACTGGTACCTCTGTGTGTGTCTGTGTGTTTGTGCACCCGTTTTTTTTTGTCGTATAAGACGCTAGTCTTAGAAGATTAATATTAACCGACTAATGATATACTGTGAAACAGGGCCTCTCGCTCCATCACACAACCGCTCACGCTCTTGCTTACCCACCATCCCGCCCCCTAGCTTTCCGTGTCCTGAGGCGCCACGATGGAAATGTGGCAAACACACGAAGATTAACAGTTGGTTCGTTTTCTACTTACCCTTTTACGCAGCGGCACTGAGACTGGAGCTAGTTGCAGCACGAGACGCACACCAAGGAGGAGAATATTATTCATGGTAACAAGCAGGCTTAGCAGGGGTTATTCTAGCCCCCGAAATTCGGGAGAATCTCGGGTTAAGAAGTCAACATAGGGAACGTGTCAGTCGTTAGACTTTGGCGGACACTTGCCGGCATAGCGGAGAACCCACCCCTCCCCCGCCTTTATATTTTTTGACGGACAGATGACAGCATGGCAAACCATGGCCTTGTCCTACAGGCTACTGTGGCTGACGCCCCTCGTCCCCCCACCCACATGGCGGCACGGCCAACCATACTAAATAAGGCCCGAGACAGTGCCGGACATCGTCCGCCGAAGTCTAACTGACACGTTCCCATAGCCAGAAAGACTTTTCCCACACTGCGCGACACGCTTGGGCGGGCAACGGTGGTCGACTCTTGCGAGAGCTGGGACAAGCACCGGTCGCGACGTGAGTTCGGCGGTATTCGAGGTGCAGCTGCGTGGCGAGCGGGGTGGAGTGCAGGTATCGAACTCGTGCAAGCGATGGGGGGCAGTCTTGCGATGCCATCGGCATTTGGACACGGCACTTCACACAAGACTTCCAAAAAAAAGAAGGAACGCCCGAGCCGACTCATCAAGATAAGAGATACTTTCCAGTTTGTGTCTCTCCAATGGAGGGACGTCTATGCTCCCGATAAAGGACTTAGCTTTGATGGCCGAGTCAGCTTCAAGCGGTACATGCCCATGAAACGGCACCGATTCGGTTTGAAGTGTTTTGTTCTGGCGGTGTCTTCCGGAAATTCGCTAAAGGGGGGGGGGTCGAATAACAACCGTCCCTCGTATGCTTGTGCTTGGCACTTCTTGGGCCAGACAGTGGTCAACATGGTCGCTCATGGGCCAGCCAGGGGTCCACCAGTGGTCGAACCCAAAATACTAGTGTCAATTTCGATCACACTCTACAACGCTCGACTACTCTCTACTACACTCTGCTGGGGACCGATCGGTATTGCGGCCGAGCATGCAAAGAAGCTCGGTATACGATGGACAGAAGATCTCGACGACGCCGAGGACGAGGCAGGGAATGTGCTGAGGCTGGTGCGACAGAGTAAGGGGGAGCGAGGGCACACCCTGAGAAAGGCGATTCACGGCTGGCGACTAGGGGAGCTCGAGAAGAGGCGCACAAACTTCGGAGGGGTACGGGCGGGTGTCGACTACACCGCGACGAATGCCTACGGGCTGAAGGCGTCAACAACGCTGACGGCCGCGCGGGACGTTGCCGAGGTCGTAGCAGGGTCGGTGATGACGGAATCACATGCTGCTAAGCTGTGGGGAGGTGACGGGCTGTGCAGACGCTGTGACGAGGCGACGGAAGAAACTCTGGGCCACATTTGGTGGCAGTGCCGGGCGTATGAACGAATCCGAATGCAACAGCAGTATGCCGAAATTGTTGACGCAGATCGCTCGACTTGGCCTCCGTGCCTGCAAGAACACGGGATTCTGCCGAAGGGAAGTCGAATCAACATCGAAGTGCTGCACACATTCATGGCGGAAGTCATGCAAGAGAGACGACGGCTGGAGAGAGAAGGAAGAGACCGGGCAGTCGGCCACCCCTGGAGACAACTGCACCCTGACGACTGCCCCCCGCGCCGGCTGAATTTCGAAGCGATCGCTGGACCGGGGACCTTCACGGCGGTAGCAGGAGAGAGGTGGTTCCGGGCGCTGCAGTATTGGCTGGATGGGATGTGCTGGTCGGTAGCGGGTGACGTCTCGACGGCAGAGCTCGCAGTAGACTTCGAAGTGTACACCGGGCTCGATCTACCGGGCAGTTTAGTGGCGACGACAGGTGGGACGCCGCTGTGTATCCGTGCGAGAATGTTGGCGCGGATGCTGAAAACGATCGGGGAAGCGCTTGAGCGGAAAGGGGTGGGGCCGCTTCTGCCGGGTAGAAAGCTGGAGAAGATAGGTTCATTGAGAACGGTAGGGGCCCCCCCATGCCTCACGGGCTACGAGATGAGGCCAATTTTCCGCGGCGGCGAGGAGACGATGGGAATCTTGGAGACGCAGCTGAAGGCGAGCCGGCATGCGTTCACCGGCGAGGCGTGGGGGATGGACCTTTTCCCGACGTACGGAAGAGAAAGGGCGGAGCGTGCGGCGAGATGGGCGGCCTTCGATGACGCTACGGAGAAGAGGAAAGGGAAGAAGTCGGCTGTCGTCGGAGGGGATCCGTGGCTCGTGCCGGAAGGGATTCCCCGACACGAAAAGTGGGGTGAGCGGGTGTGCCCCGGGCACCAAAAGGTGAAGTGCGACGTGTGTAAGCGCCGGGGCAAGTCGGTGGCGTGGTGCTGCCAGGCCCATCACAGGGAGGGTGATGGCCTAGCCGTAAAAATGTGTGCCGAGCACCGGATGACGCAGTGCGCCACGTGTAAGACGACAGCGGAGTGCTGTCGCAACCATCACCACCGATGCCTCGATCATGGCATGCCGACGTGCGACGGCTGTAAGAAACACGCCGACCTGAGGAGTAGGAGACCCGGGCACTGCTGCAGGAAAGGGCACCACCGGGCGGCCGTGGCGAGAGGTGAAGAAACAACGGCGAAGAAGAGGAAGGCGGAGCCGGAGGGTCCCGCGCCAGCGCCGAGACAGGCGAAACGTGAGAACGTGGTGCTCGTTCTGCCGGAAGCAGAGGAAGACGAGCGAGAACCCGCAACATCAACGCCGACATCAGCAGCGAAGGTCGGGAAGACGGCGCCAACGCCAGCGAAGAAGCGGCAATCGGACTCCGCGGCGGAGCCGGTACCGAAAAGACGCAAAGGACGCGTCGATGCGCCACGACCATCGCCCAGGCGCTGGGAAAAAGCAGAAATCGACGCGCAACCGATGAACCTCGACGAGCAATCGAAGGAGAAGCGAAGCACCAAACGCGCGCCTGAGCGCGACGATCAAGACGAGCTAAAGAGGCGAAAGCATGACACATCACGTGCGAAGAGATAACCGCGCCGTCGGCGATGCAGATTATCGCCACAGATTCTTTGCATTCTAATCCAAACTACTACACTCTACTACACTCGATTACACTCTACTACACTCGATTACACTATATTACACTCGCCACAGATTCTTTGCATTCTAACCCCAAAATATTACACTCGATTACGCTCGATCAGGGGGTGGGTGAATTGGCTCATAACACCTGTGTTATTATTCGATTTGTCGAACACTAAAAAAAGTTCCGGGTAGCCAAACAGTAGCAGGATCAAATAGTGGTAGTGTTTTTAGACAACCAGACGTGTGTCAAATAGCTGTCATTATTCGACCCCACTTCTTCGACACAAACAACAACGAAGGTGGCGACTTTGCGGCCGAGTACACGGCGCAAGAAGATGCACCCGTCGAGCTGCCGCTGCGGCGCTTCGCCCGCCGGCGGCTGCCGTGCCACGCGGACGAAGGCTTCACCGGCTGCAACACGACCTTGGCGAGGCACAACCGGGCGCAGTGCGGGCTCCCTTCGCTGCTCTACGCGCGGCCGGCCGCCGGCGGCGCGGCGCCGGCGGCAGGCGGCGGTGACTTCGCCGCGTTCGTGCGGAGACAGCCGGGGGCGCTGCGGCAGGGGTCCGGTACGTGGCTGCTGCCGCACGTCGGCGTCGCGGCCGCGCTGGCCTGCATCGAAGCCGGCGACGTGCTGGTGCTCTGCGGCGGGCGGTACCGCGAGACCGACGTGCGAGACTTGGCGGCGCCGGCGGCGCGGCCGCTGTTCGTCGTCCCAGACGGGTACTTCGAGGCCGCCCGCGCGTGCCGGGCGCACCGAGCCCTGCTCGACCTCCAGCACCAGAAGGAGGTATGTCGAACTACCATTCTACACACCATTTTGCGCACTTAACCAATGGGCACGCAGCCTGGTTTTCAACCACAGGGTTCAGTGAAAATTGATGGCATGAAAACCTGGATTTAGATCGCAAGGTTCGATGAAAAATGATGGTGTTCGTTTATATCGCAAGGTTCAGTGGAAAGTTTGATGGTGGATTTTGATCGCGAGGTTCGGTGAAGAAGAAGAACAAGGCCGCTCCTGGTCCAGGAACGTGACGGTCAACCACAGCTTGCAAAGCTTGAGTCGGAGGCAGCACAGTGCCACAACCCCGTCCGCTCTGCCCTGCGGCTGACCGTCTCGACGAGCTTGTGTTCAGCGCGAGCGCCAAGGTGCGCCACGCCTTGATGCTTTAGTTTGGGAAATCGGTAGCCGCTGGACCCGTAGGCCCGTGGCTCTGCAGTACCGCCGAACACGTGAAGCTTGGCTCACGTGTAGCAGGCTTTCCCTGGTACCCAGGGAAAGGTACGAGGTTCGGTGAAAATTGAAAATTGATCAATGAATGTTGTGTGTGCCTCCGTGGGCCATGGACCACCAACACCGGCAGATCCGCTGGACGGCGGGACTCCGCAGAGCTTTCGCCGCCGAATACGACGCGGGCTTGCCGTGGCACAACCGAGACCAGTTTGAGAGCGAAGTGGCCTCCTTCCGGCCGCCGGCCGTTCCGCGCTGCCGGGCGGCGCTGGCGCCGTCGTCGCACCGGTACTCGCGCGTTGTTTTCGGCGCGCCGGAGCAACCCGCGTGCAAGGACCTCATACACGTCGTGCGCTGCAGCAACGTTCGGTTCTTAGGTGTGTGCCGCCACCCCCCCCAACCCGGGCTTCCTTTTTACCCCTACAAACCCGTGAATAGGTGCTACGGGAGTATCTGGCAACCGCTGCTTAACAGTGCATGCTAATCCATGTGGTTCATGTACTTAAAAGAACTCAATGCTTAACAGTGCTCACGTGGGCGGTGTCTTCGGACAGCACCTCGTGATGTTCGCATCACAAAACAAAGAAGACAGTGAAATGGTCGTTACCTGGTCGGGTTTCGCTCGCGACCGTTTCCTGAACAATCCTTCACTAAATCCGCGGTTAAATAACCTGGCCTCAGTGGTGCAAGCACCACGCGCTCTTCAAACCCAAGAAACATTTTCCCCCCTGAGGTAAAACAAAACGCCAATCCCCACTGTTTCTTTCGGGGGTTTGGATTGAAATTCATGTGTCATGGGGGGGCCTTCACGTGGCGACACTGTTGACCGCACCGTAATTGAGTCGCGGTCGCCGATCCCCCAACCGCCAGCACCAGCACCGCCCGACGACTAGAGGACCACAAAAGTGTCAAATTGACCGGTCGGGGGGTGCTTAGCAGCCAATGGCCTGATGGCTGAGATCACCTAAGCAGGGCTGCATCCTCGTGTTGTAGCCGTGTTGTGTATATGTGGGGCCTGGTCAACCACCTCATCACAATAGGCGCAAACCTTTCTCGACAGTGATTGGACAGTCGGGATGCCGGGGGCGGGTCTCCATGAAGAAGAGAAAACCTGCCCCCTGCGCCTGCTGTCTCCGGCTGCTTCGGCAGACGACACACACTCAAATTCTAACCCAATTTTGGTTTGGAGTTGTCTTCCACGTCACCTGCCTCTGTTATCCCCTGGGCAAGGCGGAAAGCAGACCTCCAGCCTGGAGTCCAGGGGCTAAGTGAAAGGTTGCGGGCGAGATAAGCACCTGCAAGTGGTAGCGTCGTCGAGTCTCAATGCCCCTGCCGCGTATCGGTGTCTTGTTGTCTGCGGTCGTGCCTGACTCACACCGCTGTCCTGTCTGCAGGCACTCAGGTTCCGCGCTGATGATGACCGCCTGGCTTGGTATCGGGATAAACCCCTCACATCAAGACCTGTGCTCTATGAACGGTCTTAGTGGTGCCTTGCAAGTAATCTATTCATCGGAATGAAAGCTCTTACGCGTACACCATACGCACACGGGTCGACCAACGATGTTATTGTACACCCCTGCTGGTATACAGAAGGCTGTGATAACCCCCTCGCATCAGCAACCTGTGCTCTGTGAACGGTGGTAATGGTGCCTCGCAAGTAATCTCTTCATCGGGATGAAAGCGCTTACGCGTACATCATACGCATACGGGTCGACCACCGATGTTATTGTACACCCCTGCTGGTATACAGAAGGCTGGGATAACCCCCTCGCATCAACAACCTGTGCTCTGTGAACGGTGGTAATGACGCCTTGCAAGTAATCTCTTCATCGGGATGAAAGCGCTTACGCGTACATCATACGCATACGGGTCGACCACCGATGTTATTGTACACCCAGATCGTCGGCGACCCCTTAATCACACTCGCAGGGCTGCAGCTGGAGCATTCGTACGACGGGTTTGGCGTGCATCTTGCGGAAGACGTCGCCGTGATGGACTGCACGTTTTCAGCGATCTCGCGCTCGCCCGTGGACGCCCCGTTGGGGAGCGACCTGGACATGGGTTACTCGCACAACGTCGTCGAGCCGCCTCCACCCTCGTCCGCACGTCTGCATTCCCGTATCCTCATGACGGGCCTTCCTTTGGCCAGTGGGGCGGTCTGCATCGTCTTGCGACCGCCGGAAGACGAGCAGCCGACGTTGCTAGGTGCCTGCCTCATCGGTTTGGCCGTCGCGTGTGCTGTGTCCTTGGTCTTTGCACTCTGCCACGGTATGGAATCTTGCATTGTTTGTTTTGCGCGGCACGAAGAACGAAGAGTGACGGGTTCATATCGTGCCCTGCAGGTTCATTACACTTGCTCTTTAGAGAGTTCGTCATGTGATGAACCCTCAGAACAAGTGTGATGCACCCTCAGGCAAGTGATACGAACCCTCAGGCAAGTGTGATGAACCCTCAAAGCAAGTGTCAAAGTAAGTGCGATGACCCCTCAAAGTAAATGTGATGCTCCCTCAGGCAAGTGAAGCGAACCCTCAGGCAGGTGTGATGAACCCTCAGGCAAGTGTGATGAAACCTCAGGCAGGTGTGATGAACCCTCAGGCAAGTGATGCGAACCCTCAGGCAAGTGTGATGAACCCTCAAAGCAAGTGTCAAAGTAAGTGCGATGATCCCTCAAAGTAAGTGTGATGCTCCCTCAGACAAGTGGAGCGAACCCTCAGGCAGGTGTGATGAACCCTCAGGCAAGTGATGCGAACCCTCAGGCAGGTGTGATGAACACTTAAAGCAAGTGTGATCAACCCTCAGGACAAGTTGCTCACCGCAACGAGTCTCCGACCCCAATGATATTTACTGTAGATAACCCATTCGTGATGCACGAACCGTTTGCGCTTGCCGACAGCTGCCCACTTCTCTGAGGCGATCTGGGCCTGACGCCTCACTGCAGGCTGGAATCGTAACCCACCGAAAACAGGTGTAGTTTTCTTCATGGCGGAGTCGTTGTCGATGCCATTCGAGCCCACGGACGAAGAAGCAGCGATTGTCGAAAAGCACGGCTGGCTCAGCGGCACACACAGAATAGGGGACTGAGCCTCTTTTTTAGTACCTACCAATCTTGCGGGTTGCCCTTCAATGTATTGCGCAGTCTCAAAATACGTAGGCAGTCAGGGTAAGTACAAGTGGGAAAACGATCAACCGGCACGCACAAAGCGTGGAAGCAAATCGGCACCAAAGACCGCCACGCCTGGGCATTTGGAGGTCGATGATGATGAACCCGCATGCAGTGCACCCTTGTGCGATGATTTCACATGCAGTGAACTTCTTTATCCAGTTCGGTTATCGGTACCCGATGCCGACTTCCATGGCCACCGTCCTGCTGTCAAGATGAACCGACACCCTTTGTGGGATCTGATGAGCGACTCCGACGCACGCCTGGCTTTGTGATACCAGTACGCGGCCAACTATGGGTGGATCGCTTGAGCATCATCCATTTTCGGGACCGGTGCATTCGGCAGGTGAGTTGTTACACACTCATTATCGGATGCCGACTTCCATGGCCACCGTCCTGCTGTCAAGATGAACCGACACCCTTTGTGGGATCTGATGAGCGATCACTCGGACACCTTAAGTCAGCTCTCGGTTCATCCCGCGTCGCCAGTCCTGCTTACCAGAAGTGGCCCACTTAGAACCAGGATTCTACGTCAGGGCTCACTGAAGTAACCCCGAGCTCACGGTGGACACCTGGTCTCAGGCCAGTTCTTTGAGAACAAGGTGGCACTATTCCATCCAAGAGAAAGCGTCTCCCCCATGGATCGATTCGCCACGGCAGACAGAGTTAGGTAGCAATCGCTTGTTGTTCCTTCGGCATCGGCCTCTTCCTTTGTGACCTCGCTCCCCTCGATCGATTCTGCGCCAAGCGCCCTGTCGTCCCGAAGAGTAGAGGCTCGAACGAGACCTCCCTCTTTTCTGGCAAACTTGTTTGAGCACCTTCGGTGCGTCCAGGGGGGTCGAGTGAGGACCTAAAGAGAGACAAGAGGTATTGGGCGACAAGCCCTGAGTGTTTGAAGTCCACTTGCTTCAGAAGCAAGGTTGGAAGGGGACGATTCGGAAAACTTAAGGATTCGGAATTGGAAAAATAACAGGCAATTCCTCCCTCGTTCATTGTTCCCGACCTCGCTCCCCTCGATCGATTTCGCGGTAATCGCCCTGTCGTACCGAAGCGTAACGGTCCGAACGAGACATCCTCTCTCCCCTCTCTCTCTTTTACACTTATGCCGAACGAGTAGGAAAGCATTCGAACAGACCCTCCCTTCCCCCACGGCTTTCCAGCGCGGTGGGGGACAGTCCTTTTGTTGCTTCAGTCACCGAACCGTTCTCGTCAACATTCCTCTTTTTAAAACGCGCTGCACCTTCCGTCGCTCGCAGAACCATGTTCAGACCCAGGACATAAAGCAGGAGGTGAAAAAGGGCCTCTGCCTGATTTGCTGGGCGAATCCTGGACCCACCTCGCCCCAGCTACCAAGAACAGGCACCCACCGGTATCATCGTGGATCATTGAGTTCTTTAAAGTGCAAGTGCCGTCAAGGCAGGCGAGCACTGTTCACGGGCTAGTGTTACTTTATGACGTCGTCCGTCGGGAGAGTCAACGATGATGAGGATGAGGTCATCGTTCTATTCCCGCTCGCTTTCGCGGTGCGGACTTTCCGGGCCGTTTTGGCTGTTTCCGGGTCGACGATGGGGAAGAAGTCAGACATTCCATTTCGAGATCGAAGCGTAGAGTTGTTCGTGGCCTGCCGCGATCGCTTCGATCTTCGTGGCTTCCCTGTCTGGGATGCGAGCTTCGAGGACTCCTGCAGGGGTCGCTTCCGCCCCCTCCTGGGAAGCGCGCCTCTGAGCTCGCCGGCTGGCGTGCGCGGAAGGGTTGATTGTATGGGGATGATATTCCCCGTTGATGACGTCTTGGGCGACGGTGATGATGATGTTGAGGGCGGGGAGGACAACTCCGAGTTCGGGGTTGGTGAGCTGGTGAGGTCTAACGCTGCTCGCGTGCGTTGCCGCGTGGAGCAGAGTCACTGCCCGTGTTAGCGTACGGGCAGACGGGCTCGGGGAAGACGCACCGGTGATTTGTCCCGCGTATCACCCGAAGAGCAAGGCATCGTCCCAAGGGGGGTGGCGAGTGTCCTCAAAAACAAGAACTCGTTCATGAAAGAGTCAACGAAGTGACTGGCTCACTAGACTGAACACTGGGAGTGTCCTCAAAGGCTAGAACAAACCCCCTCCCCTTTTACCTCACCGGGCAGCGTTTACTTCGCAGATTGCCACCGTAAAAAGAAGACAAGTCAGTGCTGCCTAGCGAGTCGCAGTCACAATCAGGGCGAGTGCCCTGAGTTTTTTAACTGATTGCTCAGACACGGTTGTAGGGGCCTTCTCCCCGTGACGGATTAGCCTGTGCTCTAGTAGCACGGGTGGTCCTGGCTGTGACGAGCTACGAACAGCCGCCTGACAAACCAGACTCACACCGCTGTCCTGTCTGCAGACACTCAGGTTCCGCGCTGATGATGGTCCGCCTGATGTGTCCGTGACTTAAAGGACCGAAACACGGCGCAGACGGGATCAGGGCGGTGTTGAGCACATACCCATTCCAAGCACGTTCTTGCAATCTCCCCTTATACCTCACCGGGGGAGACTGAGTTCTTGTGACCAGTTACTGCTGAGTATCTATATTCTGACCTATAATTCCCCGTGTTGAGTCAAATTAAGCCGCATGCTCCACACCTGGTGGTCATTCCGTCAAGTCCTTTAAGTTTCAGCCTTGCGAATGTACTCCCCCCAAGGATAGTGGGGAAGGGTCACGATGTGTGATGGCGGCGATGGCTGCGCTGTGAAGGTGGCCGTCCGCATCCGGCCGCTGCTCGAGAAGGAGGTCGCCGAGCAGGCGCGGGTGTGCTCGCGCGTGATCAACGACCACCAGGTCGTCCTCGGGAAGGACCGCGCCTTCACCTTCGACAACCTCTTCGACGAAAACGCGGCGCAGAAGGAGATCTACGACGCGTGCATCTCGTCGCTCATGACGCAGTTCTTCAAGGGCTACAACTGCACCATCTTGGCGTACGGGCAGACGGGCTCGGGAAAGACGCACACGATGGGCACCGGAGATTTGTCCCGCGTGTCGCCAGAGGAGCAAGGCATCGTACCGAGGGTGGCCCGGGACATCTTCGCGACCATCAAAGAGAAGAAGCGGCGGGCGGCGCGCAGCGGGGTTGATCTGTCGATCACCTGCAGGCTGAGCTACATCGAAATCTACAACGAGGCGCTCAAGGACCTCCTGCGGCCGTCGACGCCGTCGAGACACCTCCAAATCAGGGAGGACAGCTCCGGGGAAATCGTCGTGACCGGCGTGTACGAACAAGAAGTCTCGAGCTGCGAAGACATGATCCAGCAGCTGCAGATCGGGACGTTCGCCCGCACGACGGGCAGCACGCTGATGAACGAATCGTCGAGTCGGTCGCACTCGATTCTGACGGTGATTCTCGTGCAGCATCAAATGAGCGCTGCGGACGTGGCGGTCATGGGAGGGAGCAGCAGGGGGCGGGTGAAGGGCGCGACAGTGTCGAAGCTGCACCTGGTGGACCTCGCGGGGTCCGAGCGCAACAAGAAGACGCAGGCCGTCGGGCAGCGGTTCAGGGAGTCTGTGTCCATCAACTCCGGGTTGCTCGCCCTCGGCAACGTCATCAGCGTGCTGGGTGAGCAGAACGCCCCCCCGAGCGCCGCCCCAACTTCAACCCGCCCCGCCAATTCGCCTTCCGAGCCCGCGCACACCGGCGGGGACCTTGCCGAAAACAACACCACCACCACCACCACCACCCAACACCAACAGCAGCAGCAGCAGCAGAGAGAAGAGGTCCCCGGCGGGGGGGTGGCTGCGGAGGAGGCGGAGCAAGGCGTCGGGCACCTGTCGGACTCGTTCGCCCGGAGGAGCCTCGCACCGGAGGGCAGCGAGGGATTGAAGGCAGCGGCCGCGATCGACGGGGGTGCGGTGAGTGCCGGGGGGGCGCTGCCGGCGGCGGCGCGGCGGACGCACGTGCCGTACCGCGACTCGAAGCTCACGCGGTTGCTGCAGGACTCTCTCGGCGGAAATGCGTCGACGCTGATGATCGCGTGCGTCTCGCCAGCGGACTCGAACTTCGAAGAGACGCTCAACACGCTCAAGTACGCGAACCGAGCGAAGAACATCCGCAACAAGCCGGTCATCAACGCGGATCCGCGGCAATTGGTCGCCGACAGGCTGCGGAACGAGCTGGCCGCCTGCAAAAAGGCGCTCGCTGCCCACGGCATCCAGGACCCCACGGCGGCCGCCGCCGAAGGGGGGGGCGATGCGGCCGCAGAAGGGCTGCAGTCAGCAGCGTCGGCGTTGAGCGGAGGGGTGTGCTCGCGCAAGGCGTGCGCCGCGGCGCGCGGGCAGTTGGCGGCCTGCCGCCTGGCGCTTGCGGCGAACGGCGTGCCGGAGCCGGGCGGCGGCGGCGGCGGCGACGCCCCAGCCGAGCGTTGCCGGGAGCTGCAGCAGGAGTACGGGACCATGGAGGCGGATCTGACCGCCAGCCTGCACGACGAGCCAGGTATGCACTCTTGCCGCGTTCTTTCCACTGCTAAACGTGTAGTGCATGCTAATCCATGTGGTTCATGTATTTAAAAGAACTCAATGCTAAACGGGACCGGCGAACGACCAGCGTTGAAGAAGAGGGTGCTCGGCACCCCGAAGGAGAGCCCGATCGCCGGCCGCAAGCGGAAGAAGGCGAAGGCGACCACACCCGAGTCGGGGGTGCAACGAAGAAAGAGGCCCTTACAGCAAGCGGCTACCAGAAACGTCCGACGTCCCCAAGCACTCCAATGTCCTCGAGAGTGAAAAAACATGCAAGCCTGTCCGCACCTGTGCCCCCCCACGCAATCTCCAGAACCGCAAGAAAGCCCAGCGCCCCTGGCACCACAAGTACTCGACCTCGACGACGTCATAAAGTAACCTCAAGCGGCGACACAGTGCATGCTAATCCATGTGGTTCATGTACTTAAATGAACTCAATGCTAAACGGGGAAGAGAACGGGGAAACGTCCTGCGCTGCATGATGAGCGCGTTGGACAAGCTGGCGGCACAGCAAGGGCTGGGAAGCTGCATGAGAGGAGAGAGGGTGTGCCCGACGACGTCGCTGTTGTTCATGGGCATCTCGGGGATATCGGGTGTACGGCCCAGGCCACGCTTTCGCGAGGCACACACGGGGACGATACTTGAGGAACAAGTGAAAGGAAGCGATGTAGGACGCAGTGCCCGACGTACCCTGACTGGACGATCGGGAGAGCGGCGAAGAGGGCCCTGCCTCACCACAACTGCACCCAGACCCCGTGCATATGAGAGAAGGCACTCGTCACGTGCGCGACCCTCGAAGTGTGAGGCGTGCAGAGCACTCGTCCGAAGGGACGCTCCCACAGTAGAGATGTGCTGCCGGCACCATCACCACGCGAACGATGGGCAGCCGATCGCGGTGTGCACAGAGCACAGCACGACGAAGTGCGGCGAGTGCAAGACGGCGGCGAGCATTTGTGGCGCTAGCGGGATTTGGCTTTCTTGCGATTCCAAAGACTGAGTCGGCGAGTACGAGGGCGGGCAGGAGTGCCCGTTTTCCACTTTCGAGGGCATTGGTGTGCCCGTGGTCCCCGGTCGTTTCTGAGAGCTGCTTGCCCTCGGTACCTTCTTCTTCCTTCGATGCACCCCTGAGTCGGGTGTGGTCGCCTTCGTCTTCTTCTGCTTGCGGCCGGCGATCGGGCCTTCCTTCAGGGTGCCGAGCACCCTCTTCTTCAGCGCTGGTCGTTCGCTGGTTCCTGGCGTTGGTGGCGGCCTCTTGGTCGCCCGTCCGGTCGTCGCCGTCTCCTTTTTCGTTGCCGCGAGCGCCGCTCGCGCCGCTCGCTTTCCTACTGGCGTTTCCCGCGGTACACCCACCTGGGTGGGTGAGGAGGGCCTCTTCTTCTTGTTGCGTCCGGGGGTTGACTGGACGTTCGGCTTGTTGGCCGCGGCTGCAACATGCCGCCGGTCGCCTCTGCGTCTGCGTAGGGAGCCTTTTGCAGGTTCCTCTGCCATGCGTGCGGCAGGCGTGGTGCCCGCTGCGGCAACACGCCGACCTTGACGACGCAATGGCAGGTGACGACGTCATCCGATAACCTGGCTATCGAGGCAGTGCATGCTAATCCATGTGGTTCATGTACTTAAAAGAACTCAATGTTAAACGAACATGACGTGGGCGGCATAGAGAGAGTACCATAAAGTCCAGAAAATCCATGGTAAAGAAATAAAACCAAAAGTACCGTCACTCAAACTCGAGAGTGAAAATTTTCGCCATTAATGGGTGATAAGATAATTTTATTTCACTGGTGTCCCAAATGAGTCACTCCAAACGACCCGGAAAAAGTGGGGTAGTGAAGAAAACAGAGTTACGAGTGTTTTTAACGGAATGAAGGTAAAAAATACCCAGGATATACAGAAAAAGGGGAGACCAAGAACAGAATCATGCCCGGAAGGAAGAGAAAAGTGCCAACACCATCATCTGACAGCAGTTCGTCTGACAGCAGCTCAACATCAAGTGAGAAATCGAAGAAAGTGAAAGCGATCATTGCTGACCTTCTACCGTCCAAGAGTCGCAAATTGTACGAAAAGACCTATGCCGACTTCCTGTCCTTCGCAAAGATTAAGGGGCAGCCATCTGAAAGTGATATTCTGCTGTACATGCATGATCTGGCAGAAATCAAGAAGCTCGGCTACAAAACTCTCTGGCAGCGCTACAGCATGATCAAGTCGGGGGTGCAGGCTCGCCACGACACAAAAGTGGACCACAGACGAGTGACTGCCTATTTGAAGCGGCAGGAGGAGCAAAGCTCTGTACCGACAAAAAAGGCCAGCGTCTTCACACCTAAGGGCACCAAAAAATAATCACATGGCAAGCTGTTTCCATCATTCTTCTTCTTTTTTGTCGTTTTTCCATTGGTAACATCATTGTTTTTACCCAGCTGAACCGTTTTTTCTTCACTCGTGACCAGTTTTTAGGGTAGTGGTTAAAAAAGGGGGGGTAGTGGTTAAAAAAGGGGGGGTAGTGGTTAAAAAAGGGGGGGTAGTGGTTAAAAAATGGGGGTAGTAAAAAAATGGAGTGAAGAATTTGGGACCCCAGTGAAATAAAAGAAGTACATGGGTGTTAGGACCACCCTTAGCGAGTCTAGAGGTAACCTTTTGCTCAGTCCGGCGTTTGCGCAAACCCGAACCTTTTTGCCCAGTCCGGCGTTTGTGCGAACCCGAACCTTTTTGTCCAGGCCGGCGTTTGTGCAAACCCGAACCTTTGCCCAGGCTGGCGTTTGTGCAAACCCGAACCTTTTTGTCCAGTCCGGCGTTTGCGCAAACCCGAACCTTTTTGTCCAGTCCGGCGTTTGCGCAAACCCGAACCTTTTTGCCCAGTCCGGCGTTGTGCAAACCCGAACCTTTTTGTCCAGTCCAGCGTTTGTGCAACCCGAACCGTTTGCCCAGTCGGGCGTTGTGCAAACCCGAAGCTTCTTGCCGGTCCGGTTTGTCCAACCCGAATTGTTTTGCTCAGCCTGGCGTTGGTGCAAATCCGCACCTTTTGCCCAGGTCCGGCGTTGGTGCAAACCCGAACCTTTTTGTCCAGTTCGGCGTTTGTGAAAACCCGAACCCGTTGAACCCTGATGGCAAGTTCGGTTGGGATGATAGCAAAACCAGGGGCGCGTACCCCGCCCCCCCGGAAAACCTTGATGATGGCAAGTTGGGGGCCCTTATCCAGGGGGGAGGGCCCCTCCGGACCGCCCCTGGTGACCTTTGATGCTGAGTGGAGACCCGGCAAAAAGTCCACCGGCGGGAACCGAACCTCCCACCCGTAGGTAAGGGACGTCGTCAACTGACGACTGTGCCACGCCGTTGTCCGCCGCGAGAATTTTTTTCGACGAATTTTGAATTCTCAAAATACCAAAAAAAACGGTAGAGAAATGTCCGGGGTGGGGGTACCCCCACGGCCTGCCCCAGAAAAGTGGGATAGCTCGCTAGAGAGCTAAATTGAGAATTTCAATTTACCAACCTCTAGACTCGGATAAACCAAAACTACGCATTTCTTTGACCTCAGCCCGCGGTGCTGAGTTGGCAGCCCGCAGTGCAACTACAACATCGCAAGCAGCCCGCTGTGCTGCTGACCGCTATGGGAGGGGGGTGATCCCGTGCACATCACAGGATCGACACAAGCGTGTCTCCCCAAATCCCAAACCCTCTGAACTGCTTCTTTCCTCTGGTGGACAGCCCAATTCTTTCTCTTGGTGTTCTTCCTTTGCAAATGCTAAAATGTGCGGAAATAAAATTCTAGGCTTCAGATCTACATCTGAATGACACCTCAACCACAATATGTTGTCGACAACAAGCAAGTAAAAGAATACAACAAAACTACATTTCTTTTTTACATAAGCGCCAGCTTGGTGTAAGCGAAGAATAGTTGAGTTGCAGCTCTCTTGACAAAGATAGATGGAAAAAAAGAAGGTGTTTTTATTCTTCGCTTTTTCTCACGAACGGGGGGTCGGTCCTGTTTTTGGCTTTGTAGGTTCTCCGACTCCCCTATTCGTGGTTAGCACAAACTCAAAAGGTCTTGTCAACTATTCCCTGCAGGATTAGCATACTTTCAAGAACAGTTCAGATAAGATTCTCCCCCAGGAAACCCGGACCGACTCTAGCCAGCCCCCCGAAACGGAATCTATTGGTTCTTAGCCACGAGGAAACTGAACCGCCCAAATAGGACCTTCTGATCATGACCATTTGCAAATTTGCCATTTGGGCTTCTGAGGTAGTGCGGTCAATGACCTCTAGTTTCCTCTTCTACTTTCCCCTACGCTCGCGGTGTACGGTTTTGTGTTCTCTCTCTCTCTCTCTCTCTCTCTCTCTCTCTCTCTC
>JAPJBO010001742.1:0-30897 GCA_030068145.1 Diplonema papillatum
GTTTCCACCAAGCGCGCCGCCCTGCTGGCAGAAGCGGTACTACTGCCGTGGAAGTCGGAAGCTCTCCGTGCGACCGCCAGACTGCGGCAGAAACTGTTGCGTTCCCCTGGAGGGAACGTCCAACAACCCACCAGGTGGCTGAAAGCGGCCAAGGATGCAGAGTACTTGCTCGCACTCCGGTCGGATGATTATCAACCGTCCGCCATCCGCTCGCATGCCCCGTATCCACCATGGGGGCCCAAACCCGACATGAGAATCCACCTCGATTTGGCTTCCATTGTCTCCATCAACGACAGCAAGGCGGTCAAGCTCGATCATACCCTCCGGGCGATCCGTGCGCTCCCTCCTGCTGATCTCACAATCTACACCGATGGCTCAATGACTGGTGTCGGCAAGCGTGCAGTAGGGGGCGTTGGGGTTGCCTTTTACAACAGGTCTGGTCGATTCCTCCGCGGTCTCTCCTATCGGATGATCCGTTGCGCCTCCAGCTGCCATGCCGAACACGAAGCGGTCATCCGTGCTGCGCTACAGCTCCAGACCGTCCCTTTCAACACGGCCAAAGTGACAGTCATACACCTGCTATCGGACTCCTTGTCTGAAGTGCAGCGACTGCAGAACCCCCGTCACGTCTTATGCCGCAACTGGAGGCTGATGAGGGTGCTCGCTTCCCTCCCCCATATTCGTGTGCACGTGATGTGGGTCCCGGCACACTGTGGTTTGGTCGGAAACGAGAAGGCGGACGACCTTGCGAAGCGCGGCGTCACTTCGGGCACGGCACTACAGGTCCTCGACTACTGGGCTGCCTCCGACCTGCTGAAACAAGCGGTCAACTGCCCCGTGCTCACTCGGGACTACATGTCTCATCCGCATTACCGTTGCACTGGTGGTCACCGACCTCTCGTGGACAATCGGTGGAATCGGCTCACTCAGGTAGCGGTTTCGCTGCTTCGAGTCAACCAGTCCCCAAGCGTTCACCTGAGAATGCAAGATTTCTGCGGGCACCTCTGCGCTGAGTCATTTGTCCCCGGACTGTCGGCATCCAATAAAGGGCACTGCTGGGCTTGTGGCTCCGGCTTCTCCTACGAACACCTATTCACAAAATGCCGGGTCACAGCCAGATACCTCGACCTTCTCCGTTGGCCGAGGCAGAAATGGACCTTGCGGGACATACTGGGTAGGTATCCCCTGACCGCTCTCCTGATTCTGCGCTTCCATCAGCTTTACGTTGGTGGATCCTTCTACAAACTTACTCAGTGATTGGATATTTTACAATGTTCTCAGTGATCGGATTACTGTTAGTTCGCCGCTTGTACTCACGAAACGGATTCTGTTAATGGATTGGTCACAATCTGGTACTGTCTGAATGCTCCTTCTCCCCCTACGTTGTAGACTCAGTTCTGGGCAACGCCCCTTCTCTGGCTGACCTAAGTTCTAGTCCCTCCACATGTCCTCCCAGCCTGCGTTCCATCAACTTTTCGTTGGTGGTCCTTCTACATAACACTAAGAGATTGAATTGATGATTGTCGCTGCCACTACAATGTTCGAATCTGATTCGACTGACGATCTTTACCGACAGACAATTTAGCAGCCTAAGGGTAAGCTATCCTAACAACGACTATCTGGCGATGGTCGTTGTTAGGATAGCTTACCCTTTTTTTTTTTTTTTGGAGCGCGGGACACTGTACTCGACATGTTAGTACAGCGGGGCTGCCGGTATCCGGTTGCTTCCGGAGCGGGAGCCCAAAAAAATGCTTCTTCAGCACACAGTGAACGCCAGTCTCACTGCGACCTGGGCTGGCCTGCTAGCAAGCAGGTCCGACCAGGTAAAAAAACCCGCGATGCAGTGACACTACCCCCTGCACCAGGGTGGACCGCTTCGTCCGGTCGCGCCCCGCCAGATGAAATGACTATTCTTGCCACCCCCTGGGCTACTTGAAAGCTCAATTGGTGGAAGAAGTCCTGGCAGGCGGCCGAAGCGGTCCGGTCTTCACGGAGGGCGCTTTTGCGAGCTATTTGCCGCAACTCCGTGAGTGCTCCAGGACACCACGCTCCGAAGGTGTCCACGACTAGCGGGACAGCGAGCCATTCCCGAGGGTTTGGCTCGTTGTCTATTATGCCGCGGTACTTACCTTCTTTAACAGCTGTTGCGTAGGCTGTCGCCGCCCCCCCTGGCTTCTCCGCCGCCCGCTTAGCGTACTGGGGGTTCGAAGGCTGCAGGGGGAAGGTGACGGCGACGTCCAGCACAACGGTGGTGCCGTCCCGGACATAGCTGATGTCCGGGCGCTTCCGCTCCGTGTTCGAAAACACGGGGCGCTCGACCGCCGGGGCCAGCAAGCCACGGCGGGCGAAGTCAGCGATGACATCGCGGAGTGCGTTGTGCATTCTCGTCCGGCGCCCGCCGGAGAAGCAACTTCGCGCATGCACTCCGTCGACGTCTGCCGAGCCTGTCCCGCAGAGGCGACAGATGCTCGGCATGGGGGCGATGGGCAGCCCCAGCCGAAGCCGGATGGCCACTGCGAGCTCCGCGGGAGAAAGCCACAGCCTGGGGTCCGCCTCCGCGTTGCCATAAAGCCAAGCGGACGCATGTTGGGCGGAGCAGCTTTGGATCCGCGCCCGGACTTGGACCTGCTTCAGAGCCAGCGCCGACCCTTGAAGCCGGCCTGACCTGCCCAGCTCCTCAGTCATCGAGATAAGGAGGGCCTTGCGTCGCTCGTCATGAACTGTCGCGGACCACACTTTCTGTCCACGTCCCCCGTAGTTATCCCGTGCCTGCAGAACGTTCTGGATCTTCTCCAAAACGGATTCGAAGGGTGCAAGGCGCGGGTCTTCGAGGGACGCTAGGAAAGTGTCGTCCTCGTCCAGAAGCATGGCGTGCGGCAGCACGTAGGGGGTCACCAGGGACGGGAGGCAAGCCTCGCCGTCAAAGGTAGCCGCGATGTGCGCGATCGCCGCTGTGTCGGCGCAGGAGTGCAGGCCCAGGCCACCGAGCCTGACGGGAAGGGAAGCCAGAGCCCAGGCGGAAGCGTCCGTCTCGATGCCCGTGATCGTCGCCAGGCAAGACTGCGTGGCCTGATCGATGCACGCGAAGTCGAAGACAGCCCCCACAGCGCGCATGAGGTGGACGACGCTGACGAAGCCGGCGCAGAACTTCAGCAGAGTCAGAGCCACATGTGCGTCGGGGAGGGAGGCTATCATCCGCATCTTCCGCTCGGCGCTCTTGGCCGCTTCCTCCACGAAGGCGCGCATCGTCTCGGGGGAACCGCAGGGGACGCCGAGGTGCTGGATATCGTCCAGCGGAAAAGTCTCGATGCCTTGCAGGGCCTCGGGGATTGTGGCGCCGGGGGCAACGGACAGCCTGCACTTCCCCCGGTTCAGACTGAGCCCGACCGCGGCCGCTCTGTCCTCGAAGCCCTGCAGCCAGTGACCGA
Source organism: Diplonema papillatum (assembly GCA_030068145.1). Taxonomy (NCBI): domain Eukaryota; phylum Euglenozoa; class Diplonemea; order Diplonemida; family Diplonemidae; genus Diplonema; species Diplonema papillatum. Next base: position 3,429 of record JAPJBO010001742.1, read on the forward strand.
GGGTGTCGAGCTCACCCCCAGCCGCCCCGTCGTCCAGGAAGAACGTCAGGAGGTCAAGCCCCGCCTGGCTCAGCGCGCCATCCGTGGCCCTCGGGGCCGCCGGGGACCCCACCGGCGGCGGCGGTGGCACCGCTGGGTCCCCCGAACCTGGGGCCTGAGCCGGTTCTGGAGGGGTGGGCCGCCCCCCGGCGGCATCGAGAGGCTCCGGCTGGCCGAGCGACGCGGGGGCGGACTCGACGGGCGCCTGCGACGAAGCCGGGGCCGCCGGGACGGGTGGCTGCTCTCCGGGGTTCGGCGGCACGACGACATCGTGCATGACGAGGCTGAAGAGCAGCGGTCCCAAGGGGTCCCCTTGTTGGACTCCGCACTGGGAGGAGATACCCCGGTCGCCCACCACAAGCGCGGAGTGTTTCTCGTACGCCGCTAGTGCGTACCCCAACAGCTGGGGGGCGTGTCGGTTGACACTGCAGATGATCGCTTCCCGCCGCAGCGTGTTGAAGGCGTTCGCGAAGTCGATCTGCAGGATGCCCCTGTCGACCACGTCCCTGTCGCGGTACAGGGCCGCAACCCTGCGGATGGCGTGCACGCCAGCGTCGGCCCCCGCCTTAACGCTGACTCCGACTTGCCCACTCCGCAGAAGGACGTTCGCTCCCAGGTCCTTGATCGCCCGGTCGGAAGCGAGGACCTTGCCGGCCACCCGTCGCAGGATCTCTCCACACGCAATGGGCCTGATCCCGCCGGACTTCTTGACCAGCGGAACTAGCCTCGCCCCGAAGAGGTACGGTCGGGCGGCTGAAGCCACTCTGCCGGAAGAGAGGGCCCAGACGGCGTCCGCCACTGCCTCTTTGAACGACCCGGAGACGTCCCACAGGTCGAGCAGGTGCTGCGCAGAGAGGCCGGACGGCCCAGCGGCGGTGCCCTTCGGCATCTTCTTCAGCACGCGGCGGATAACGCCCGGGGAGGGCCTCGCTACGGCCACGGGCCGCAAGCTGCGGTCGTCAGGCAACTCGGGGGCAGGGGGGTGCAGCTCCCTCAGGGCCGCCAGCGTGGCGTCGTCCGCCGGCGCAGTCTGCGCCGCGGAAAGCGCAGAGACGGCCCGCGAGTAGCATCGGTCGCGGGCCCGCCGGAGGACCTGCCGCACGGTGGCCCCGTCCAGGTCGTCCACGGACTCGACGTCCGTTTGCAGCTCGAGCCTGTTATCGGCGTCGTCTGCGACCGGGTAGGCTCGCCGGCGCGCGCGGCGATCGCCCTTCCCGGCTGAGACGGCCCGGGCCTCAGCCCACAGGGTCTCCAGCTGCCCCGCCCTCCAGAGGCGGACGCGGCGACGGAGGGCCTCTGTCACCGCTTTCCGCCCCCCCCGGTGGGTAGCCGAGAGGACGAGGGGGGCGAAGGCGTAAGCCCGCAGCCACCCGGCATCATCGGTGGCTGCCCTGAGCACGGTCTCGAAGAGAGCTGAGACCTGCGGCTTCGCGGCCGCCGGCACCCGCTCCAGGGTGCGAATGCCGGCAGTCGCGACCTCCTCGAACGAGAAGGGGATTGCGCCCCCTTGTTGTCCGTCCCGGCCTGCGGCACTGGGAGCGCCCCCGGATGGCTCCACGGGAGTCCGAGGCGGGACTGCCGCTGGCTCCCTCCCACCGGCCACGGCCTCCCGGTAGGCCCTGGAGCAGGGGCACCACATTCGGTGTCTCCCCCTCCGTTCCCCGGTCGTGCGGCAGATGCACACCGGCGCCGGTGCCCTCTGCGACCCCGCTGCGCTCTGCCGACCGGCCGCGCCCGGCCCCGTGCTGGCCGGCGCCGGTTCGGCGACCGTGGGGGCCGGGTCCTGGGCGTCGCTGACCGCCGGTCCTGGGTTGGGGTGGATGTCCCCATCCACGCAGAGATCATCTCCACCCCGCCCACGCGAAAGGACACAGACGGTCGCGGAGCTGCAGCCCCCCGAGGGGCCCCCCGGCAGCGGCCCCGGGTGGCGCTGGACGTCCCCGTCATCGCAGGGGTCGTCCCCCCCCCTCCCCAGGGAGACGTGCGTGTGCGGGGGCACCGGGGCGTGAGCGGCCCGGACGCTGTCCGGGAAGAGGACAGGCGTCAGGGACGCGGAGGACGAAGCCGGGGGACTTCGCCTCGCCGCCGTGCCTCTCCCCCGGCCGGCCGATGCTGGGGCCGGTCCTGGAGGGCTGCGCCGCCCAACCGCCAGCCGAGCGGCCAAGGCCCGGGCCGCCGCCGCTATACCCAAGCCCCGGCCTCGCCCCATCCCGGCGAGCGGCTTCCGCCTGACGGAGGCCGGAGTCCCCACTGGCGACCGAGACGCCGGGCGCTTAGCAGGGGTCCCCGGTGTTCCGCAAACCGCGTTCAGCAAGTCCTGGCAAGCTTGGCTGACGGGTGGGCGCGGGTCCGGCGAGCCGGCTGCCCCCGCCGGGGTGTGAGCGTCGCCGGCCGTCCAAGCGGCGGGGGTCGCCGTCCCCAACGGTCCTCCCGGTCCCGGCGCGGGGGGACTGGGGCACGGGAGCTGCGCCCCCTCCCAAGCACTGCCCCCTGTCGGGGACGACGCTTCCGGCGGTATGCCCCACGTTAGGCCGGAAGGGGGCGTTTCCCACCCGGCGAGGGGGTCATCGGCGCTGTGGGGCTGCTTGCGGCGCCTGGCCGCCGGCGTGTCGACCGGTGAGCGCGACGCCGGGCGTTTGTCGCCGGGGGCCAAGCCAGCCCCCGAAGCACCGGGCTCGGCCCCCGGGGACGGGCCGTTCCGGGCAGGCCCGGCCTCCGCGACCGGCGGCAAGAAGCCCCCCTCTCCGGGGCTGGCTTCCGCTGGGGTCGCGGCCCGGCCGGACCTGTCGTTCGCGGCCGACCCGTTCCCGAGGCCGGCCTCCGAGGGTGCCTCCGGTAGCCCCGGTTCGGCGCTCGCGTCCGGCGCTTCGCTCGCCGGCTGGCCCGCCTGCGGACGGCTGCCCCCGGGCCCCCCGTTGCCGGAGTCCGGGCCGCTCTCGTCGTCCCCGTCGCCGTGTCCGTCGCGGCCCCCCCCGTCACCCGACGGGTCCGGCCCCGATTCACTGTCGGAGTCCGACTCGTCGGAGTTCGGAAAGGGCTCAGCGACCTCGCCGGGCGCAACCGGGTCCGCGGCGTGACGGAACCGCCGACGCTCCCGCCGGAGCCTGCGCTCCCCGATCTGGGCGTCGGCTGCCCTGTCGTCAGCCCGCTCCGCCGGCGCTCCGGCGGGTTCGACCTGGTCGGCCCCCCTGATAGCGTCGAGGGGACCGGCCTGGCCTGCCACGTCGTGGGCTGCGGCGGCTGCGTCCGGAGCGGCCTCCCTGTGGGGCGCGGCAGGACCTACCGGGTCGCCCTCGCCGCACGGGGCGGCGGGGACGGCCTGGTCTGCCCCACCTGGCCCAGCAGGGACCGCCTCTTCCCCCGCGTCTCCGGGCAACGACAGAGCCCTGGGCCGGGACGCGGGCGGAGGCAGGCTGCCGTCCCGGGGAGCAGGGGACGACGCCGACCTGTTCGACGCGCTGCCGAACAGGACGCGGTCGCACGCGGAGTCCATGGACCTATCGCGCTCGACCGCGGCCCCATCACCCTGTTCTGCCCCCTCCGGAGCAGGGTGAGGGGCGGCGAGGCCCGCCTGCAGGGCTGGCTGGATCGGGGCCCCGAAAGGGCCCGGCGCCGCGAACGGGAAACCCTGATGGGGGCCGCCCTGAGCCGGCCGGGCCTGGGGCCTCTCAGCCTGCCACTGCAGGCAGAGCTCGCGCACGTGGCGGAGGCCCTCGTCTCCCACCGCCACGTGGGCCACGACGAGCGAGTCGCGGCCTTGGGTCACAGCATCCTTGCGATGCCGGGCCCGGTGCTGGGCCTCCTCCCCGGCGGTGGTGCTGAGCCGACCGCACACGAGGCAAAGAGCCTCCACCGGGGTGGGGGCCCAGCTATTGAACTCGCGGAGGAGTTGAGCTTCAAGCTCCTCCGCGCGTTCCTGCGCCCGACGGACCTCCCGCCGGGCGGCCAGCACCTGCGGGAGCAGCGGGCCCTCCGGCAGGTCGTCGTCCGCGTACGGCCCCGCGGCCTGTACGCCTTGGCTGCGCCGAGCGGGCGCAGCCGTCGACCGTGCTGTCTGTTGTGTTTGTTTGGGGTGGAAAGAGCGGTTGGGGTATTGGGGGTGAACAGGAAAGCGTACCTGCCCCGGGCGCGGGTGCCGATTCGGGCACCTGGCGTCCCTGCATCTGCCCCGCTGGAAGGCCGGGCAGACCGGGAGAAGCCGGTGCACGTATCGGCACTGCACCCGTCGGCACCCCGCGCGTCGGAAGTTGAAGTCCCGGCAGACTTCACCTTCCCGCGCGGTTTGCGCCGGGTGCACCCGGGCCCGGGGGTCGGCTGCGGCGTCATCGGCGGCGGCGGCGGCGTCGTCAGCGGCGGCGGCGTCGACAGCGGCGGCAGCGGGAGGGCTCCGCCTGAGCGCCTCCGCAAACGAGCGGGGCAGCGGAACCGGGCCAGCAGACGCAGCGGCGCCCGCACTCCTACCGGCGGCAGGGGCCGCCTGCCCCTGACCACCCGGTGGCGTCCGGGGGGGCCGATCCCCCCCCGGGGACGGCGGCATATTCTCAACGATTATTTTTTTTTTTTTTTTTTTTTGGAGCGCGGGACACTGTACTCGACATGTTAGTACAGCGGGGCTGCCGGTATCCGGTTGCTTCCGGAGCGGGAGCCCAAAAAAATGCTTCTTCAGCACACAGTGAACGCCAGTCTCACTGCGACCTGGGCTGGCCTGCTAGCAAGCAGGTCCGACCAGGTAAAAAAACCCGCGATGCAGTGACACTACCCCCTGCACCAGGGTGGACCGCTTCGTCCGGTCGCGCCCCGCCAGATGAAATGACTATTCTTGCCACCCCCTGGGCTACTTGAAAGCTCAATTGGTGGAAGAAGTCCTGGCAGGCGGCCGAAGCGGTCCGGTCTTCACGGAGGGCGCTTTTGCGAGCTATTTGCCGCAACTCCGTGAGTGCTCCAGGACACCACGCTCCGAAGGTGTCCACGACTAGCGGGACAGCGAGCCATTCCCGAGGGTTTGGCTCGTTGTCTATTATGCCGCGGTACTTACCTTCTTTAACAGCTGTTGCGTAGGCTGTCGCCGCCCCCCCTGGCTTCTCCGCCGCCCGCTTAGCGTACTGGGGGTTCGAAGGCTGCAGGGGGAAGGTGACGGCGACGTCCAGCACAACGGTGGTGCCGTCCCGGACATAGCTGATGTCCGGGCGCTTCCGCTCCGTGTTCGAAAACACGGGGCGCTCGACCGCCGGGGCCAGCAAGCCACGGCGGGCGAAGTCAGCGATGACATCGCGGAGTGCGTTGTGCATTCTCGTCCGGCGCCCGCCGGAGAAGCAACTTCGCGCATGCACTCCGTCGACGTCTGCCGAGCCTGTCCCGCAGAGGCGACAGATGCTCGGCATGGGGGCGATGGGCAGCCCCAGCCGAAGCCGGATGGCCACTGCGAGCTCCGCGGGAGAAAGCCACAGCCTGGGGTCCGCCTCCGCGTTGCCATAAAGCCAAGCGGACGCATGTTGGGCGGAGCAGCTTTGGATCCGCGCCCGGACTTGGACCTGCTTCAGAGCCAGCGCCGACCCTTGAAGCCGGCCTGACCTGCCCAGCTCCTCAGTCATCGAGATAAGGAGGGCCTTGCGTCGCTCGTCATGAACTGTCGCGGACCACACTTTCTGTCCACGTCCCCCGTAGTTATCCCGTGCCTGCAGAACGTTCTGGATCTTCTCCAAAACGGATTCGAAGGGTGCAAGGCGCGGGTCTTCGAGGGACGCTAGGAAAGTGTCGTCCTCGTCCAGAAGCATGGCGTGCGGCAGCACGTAGGGGGTCACCAGGGACGGGAGGCAAGCCTCGCCGTCAAAGGTAGCCGCGATGTGCGCGATCGCCGCTGTGTCGGCGCAGGAGTGCAGGCCCAGGCCACCGAGCCTGACGGGAAGGGAAGCCAGAGCCCAGGCGGAAGCGTCCGTCTCGATGCCCGTGATCGTCGCCAGGCAAGACTGCGTGGCCTGATCGATGCACGCGAAGTCGAAGACAGCCCCCACAGCGCGCATGAGGTGGACGACGCTGACGAAGCCGGCGCAGAACTTCAGCAGAGTCAGAGCCACATGTGCGTCGGGGAGGGAGGCTATCATCCGCATCTTCCGCTCGGCGCTCTTGGCCGCTTCCTCCACGAAGGCGCGCATCGTCTCGGGGGAACCGCAGGGGACGCCGAGGTGCTGGATATCGTCCAGCGGAAAAGTCTCGATGCCTTGCAGGGCCTCGGGGATTGTGGCGCCGGGGGCAACGGACAGCCTGCACTTCCCCCGGTTCAGACTGAGCCCGACCGCGGCCGCTCTGTCCTCGAAGCCCTGCAGCCAGTGACCGAGGGTGTCGAGCTCACCCCCAGCCGCCCCGTCGTCCAGGAAGAACGTCAGGAGGTCAAGCCCCGCCTGGCTCAGCGCGCCATCCGTGGCCCTCGGGGCCGCCGGGGACCCCACCGGCGGCGGCGGTGGCACCGCTGGGTCCCCCGAACCTGGGGCCTGAGCCGGTTCTGGAGGGGTGGGCCGCCCCCCGGCGGCATCGAGAGGCTCCGGCTGGCCGAGCGACGCGGGGGCGGACTCGACGGGCGCCTGCGACGAAGCCGGGGCCGCCGGGACGGGTGGCTGCTCTCCGGGGTTCGGCGGCACGACGACATCGTGCATGACGAGGCTGAAGAGCAGCGGTCCCAAGGGGTCCCCTTGTTGGACTCCGCACTGGGAGGAGATACCCCGGTCGCCCACCACAAGCGCGGAGTGTTTCTCGTACGCCGCTAGTGCGTACCCCAACAGCTGGGGGGCGTGTCGGTTGACACTGCAGATGATCGCTTCCCGCCGCAGCGTGTTGAAGGCGTTCGCGAAGTCGATCTGCAGGATGCCCCTGTCGACCACGTCCCTGTCGCGGTACAGGGCCGCAACCCTGCGGATGGCGTGCACGCCAGCGTCGGCCCCCGCCTTAACGCTGACTCCGACTTGCCCACTCCGCAGAAGGACGTTCGCTCCCAGGTCCTTGATCGCCCGGTCGGAAGCGAGGACCTTGCCGGCCACCCGTCGCAGGATCTCTCCACACGCAATGGGCCTGATCCCGCCGGACTTCTTGACCAGCGGAACTAGCCTCGCCCCGAAGAGGTACGGTCGGGCGGCTGAAGCCACTCTGCCGGAAGAGAGGGCCCAGACGGCGTCCGCCACTGCCTCTTTGAACGACCCGGAGACGTCCCACAGGTCGAGCAGGTGCTGCGCAGAGAGGCCGGACGGCCCAGCGGCGGTGCCCTTCGGCATCTTCTTCAGCACGCGGCGGATAACGCCCGGGGAGGGCCTCGCTACGGCCACGGGCCGCAAGCTGCGGTCGTCAGGCAACTCGGGGGCAGGGGGGTGCAGCTCCCTCAGGGCCGCCAGCGTGGCGTCGTCCGCCGGCGCAGTCTGCGCCGCGGAAAGCGCAGAGACGGCCCGCGAGTAGCATCGGTCGCGGGCCCGCCGGAGGACCTGCCGCACGGTGGCCCCGTCCAGGTCGTCCACGGACTCGACGTCCGTTTGCAGCTCGAGCCTGTTATCGGCGTCGTCTGCGACCGGGTAGGCTCGCCGGCGCGCGCGGCGATCGCCCTTCCCGGCTGAGACGGCCCGGGCCTCAGCCCACAGGGTCTCCAGCTGCCCCGCCCTCCAGAGGCGGACGCGGCGACGGAGGGCCTCCGTCACCGCTTTCCGCCCCCCCCGGTGGGTAGCCGAGAGGACGAGGGGGGCGAAGGCGTAAGCCCGCAGCCACCCGGCATCATCGGTGGCTGCCCTGAGCACGGTCTCGAAGAGAGCTGAGACCTGCGGCTTCGCGGCCGCCGGCACCCGCTCCAGGGTGCGAATGCCGGCAGTCGCGACCTCCTCGAACGAGAAGGGGATTGCGCCCCCTTGTTGTCCGTCCCGGCCTGCGGCACTGGGAGCGCCCCCGGATGGCTCCACGGGAGTCCGAGGCGGGACTGCCGCTGGCTCCCTCCCACCGGCCACGGCCTCCCGGTAGGCCCTGGAGCAGGGGCACCACATTCGGTGTCTCCCCCTCCGTTCCCCGGTCGTGCGGCAGATGCACACCGGCGCCGGTGCCCTCTGCGACCCCGCTGCGCTCTGCCGACCGGCCGCGCCCGGCCCCGTGCTGGCCGGCGCCGGTTCGGCGACCGTGGGGGCCGGGTCCTGGGCGTCGCTGACCGCCGGTCCTGGGTTGGGGTGGATGTCCCCATCCACGCAGAGATCATCTCCACCCCGCCCACGCGAAAGGACACAGACGGTCGCGGAGCTGCAGCCCCCCGAGGGGCCCCCCGGCAGCGGCCCCGGGTGGCGCTGGACGTCCCCGTCATCGCAGGGGTCGTCCCCCCCCCTCCCCAGGGAGACGTGCGTGTGCGGGGGCACCGGGGCGTGAGCGGCCCGGACGCTGTCCGGGAAGAGGACAGGCGTCAGGGACGCGGAGGACGAAGCCGGGGGACTTCGCCTCGCCGCCGTGCCTCTCCCCCGGCCGGCCGATGCTGGGGCCGGTCCTGGAGGGCTGCGCCGCCCAACCGCCAGCCGAGCGGCCAAGGCCCGGGCCGCCGCCGCTATACCCAAGCCCCGGCCTCGCCCCATCCCGGCGAGCGGCTTCCGCCTGACGGAGGCCGGAGTCCCCACTGGCGACCGAGACGCCGGGCGCTTAGCAGGGGTCCCCGGTGTTCCGCAAACCGCGTTCAGCAAGTCCTGGCAAGCTTGGCTGACGGGTGGGCGCGGGTCCGGCGAGCCGGCTGCCCCCGCCGGGGTGTGAGCGTCGCCGGCCGTCCAAGCGGCGGGGGTCGCCGTCCCCAACGGTCCTCCCGGTCCCGGCGCGGGGGGACTGGGGCACGGGAGCTGCGCCCCCTCCCAAGCACTGCCCCCTGTCGGGGACGACGCTTCCGGCGGTATGCCCCACGTTAGGCCGGAAGGGGGCGTTTCCCACCCGGCGAGGGGGTCATCGGCGCTGTGGGGCTGCTTGCGGCGCCTGGCCGCCGGCGTGTCGACCGGTGAGCGCGACGCCGGGCGTTTGTCGCCGGGGGCCAAGCCAGCCCCCGAAGCACCGGGCTCGGCCCCCGGGGACGGGCCGTTCCGGGCAGGCCCGGCCTCCGCGACCGGCGGCAAGAAGCCCCCCTCTCCGGGGCTGGCTTCCGCTGGGGTCGCGGCCCGGCCGGACCTGTCGTTCGCGGCCGACCCGTTCCCGAGGCCGGCCTCCGAGGGTGCCTCCGGTAGCCCCGGTTCGGCGCTCGCGTCCGGCGCTTCGCTCGCCGGCTGGCCCGCCTGCGGACGGCTGCCCCCGGGCCCCCCGTTGCCGGAGTCCGGGCCGCTCTCGTCGTCCCCGTCGCCGTGTCCGTCGCGGCCCCCCCCGTCACCCGACGGGTCCGGCCCCGATTCACTGTCGGAGTCCGACTCGTCGGAGTTCGGAAAGGGCTCAGCGACCTCGCCGGGCGCAACCGGGTCCGCGGCGTGACGGAACCGCCGACGCTCCCGCCGGAGCCTGCGCTCCCCGATCTGGGCGTCGGCTGCCCTGTCGTCAGCCCGCTCCGCCGGCGCTCCGGCGGGTTCGACCTGGTCGGCCCCCCTGATAGCGTCGAGGGGACCGGCCTGGCCTGCCACGTCGTGGGCTGCGGCGGCTGCGTCCGGAGCGGCCTCCCTGTGGGGCGCGGCAGGACCTACCGGGTCGCCCTCGCCGCACGGGGCGGCGGGGACGGCCTGGTCTGCCCCACCTGGCCCAGCAGGGACCGCCTCTTCCCCCGCGTCTCCGGGCAACGACAGAGCCCTGGGCCGGGACGCGGGCGGAGGCAGGCTGCCGTCCCGGGGAGCAGGGGACGACGCCGACCTGTTCGACGCGCTGCCGAACAGGACGCGGTCGCACGCGGAGTCCATGGACCTATCGCGCTCGACCGCGGCCCCATCACCCTGTTCTGCCCCCTCCGGAGCAGGGTGAGGGGCGGCGAGGCCCGCCTGCAGGGCTGGCTGGATCGGGGCCCCGAAAGGGCCCGGCGCCGCGAACGGGAAACCCTGATGGGGGCCGCCCTGAGCCGGCCGGGCCTGGGGCCTCTCAGCCTGCCACTGCAGGCAGAGCTCGCGCACGTGGCGGAGGCCCTCGTCTCCCACCGCCACGTGGGCCACGACGAGCGAGTCGCGGCCTTGGGTCACAGCATCCTTGCGATGCCGGGCCCGGTGCTGGGCCTCCTCCCCGGCGGTGGTGCTGAGCCGACCGCACACGAGGCAAAGAGCCTCCACCGGGGTGGGGGCCCAGCTATTGAACTCGCGGAGGAGTTGAGCTTCAAGCTCCTCCGCGCGTTCCTGCGCCCGACGGACCTCCCGCCGGGCGGCCAGCACCTGCGGGAGCAGCGGGCCCTCCGGCAGGTCGTCGTCCGCGTACGGCCCCGCGGCCTGTACGCCTTGGCTGCGCCGAGCGGGCGCAGCCGTCGACCGTGCTGTCTGTTGTGTTTGTTTGGGGTGGAAAGAGCGGTTGGGGTATTGGGGGTGAACAGGAAAGCGTACCTGCCCCGGGCGCGGGTGCCGATTCGGGCACCTGGCGTCCCTGCATCTGCCCCGCTGGAAGGCCGGGCAGACCGGGAGAAGCCGGTGCACGTATCGGCACTGCACCCGTCGGCACCCCGCGCGTCGGAAGTTGAAGTCCCGGCAGACTTCACCTTCCCGCGCGGTTTGCGCCGGGTGCACCCGGGCCCGGGGGTCGGCTGCGGCGTCATCGGCGGCGGCGGCGGCGTCGTCAGCGGCGGCGGCGTCGACAGCGGCGGCAGCGGGAGGGCTCCGCCTGAGCGCCTCCGCAAACGAGCGGGGCAGCGGAACCGGGCCAGCAGACGCAGCGGCGCCCGCACTCCTACCGGCGGCAGGGGCCGCCTGCCCCTGACCACCCGGTGGCGTCCGGGGGGGCCGATCCCCCCCCGGGGACGGCGGCATATTCTCAACGATTATTTTTTTTTTTTTTTTTTTTTTTTTTTTTAGTGGGGGCTGCTTCTGTGGTGTTCCTGTTCCACGTCTCGCCCCATCGGCCATGCCACATTTTTTTCACTCGGTACTTTTTGCCCGTTCTAGTATCGGCTTACCAGGGGCACACCTGGTACAGCGGTCAGGGCGCCAGATTGTTAACCTGAGGGTCGCTGGTTCGATTCCCTGACTGGCCAACTTCTCCAGGCGTTTGGGGATGAACTCCCAGATGCAAGCCCTAGTTCAATAGCCGAGCGGAAACTGGTCCGCGAAAGGATGGCTTCCATACCTAGTATGGTTTCCCAACCATCCCCATCATGGGGACCTCAAAGGAGTGGAGTAAGGTGCCCTGGTGGCCTGAAAAAAAAAAAAAAAACGCTTTTTTTTTTTTTTGGAGCGCGGGACACTGTACTAGCCATGTTGGTACAGCGGGGCTGCCGGTATCCGGTTGCTTCCGGAGCGGTAGTCCAAAGAAATGCTTCTTCAGCACACAGTGAACGCCACCTCACTGCGACCTGGGCTGGCCTGCATCTGAGTGCAGGTCCGACCAGGTAAAAAAACCCGCGATGCAGTGACTCTTCCCCCTGCATCAGGGTGGATTCGCTTCGTCCGGTCGCGCCCCACCAGATGCAATTACGATCCTCGCCACCCCTTGGGCTATAGAAAAGCTCAAGCGGTGGAAGAGGTCCTGGCAGGCGGCCGAAGCGGTCCGGTCTTCACGGAGGGCGTTCGCGCGGGCGATGTGCCGCAGCTCCGTGATTGCTCCTGGGCACCAGGCCCCGAACGTGTCTACAACTAGCGGCACCGCTCGCCACTCCCGCGGGTCCGGCTCATTTGCGATGATCCTGTTGTAGACACGCTCCTTGACGGCAACAGCATACGCGGCTGCTGCGCCCCCTGGCTCCGCTGCGGCCCTGGTCGCGTAGTGGGGCTGCGAGAGCTGTAGGGGGTATGTGACTGCGACGTCAAGTAGGACGGTGGTGCCGTCCCGGACGTAGCTGATGTCCGGGCGCTTGCGCCGCGTGTTCGCGAACACGGCTCGCTCGATCGAGGGGCCCAGCAGCCCTCGACGTGCGAAGTCGGCGACAATGTCCCGAAGCGCGTTGTGCAGGCGCGTCCGGCGGCCGCTGCCGAAACACGTTTGGGCGTGCGAGCCGATGACGTCGGTCGCCCCGTGCCCGCAGAGGCGGCACTCCCCTGGCGCGGCCGCAATTGGCAGCCCCAGCCGAAGGCGTACTGCCACCGCCAGTTCGGCCGAGGACAACCACATCCCGGTATCCGCTTCCGGGTTGCCGTACAGCCACGCCGAGGCGTGCTTGCCGGAGCTGCTTTGGATCCTCGCCCGGATCCGGTCTTGCGCCTGGGACAGGGCCGCTCCCTGCAGTTGGCTCGAGCGGGCGAGCTCCTCCGTTAGCAGGTCGAGGAGGTTCTTCCGCTTCTCGGTGGCCAAGGCGGACGACCACACCTTCTGTCCTCGCCCCTCGTACTGGGTCCGCGCCTGCATGACGTCCTGGATCTTCTCCAGGACGGACTCATACGTTGCAAGGCGCGGGTCCGCGAGGGACGCTTGGACGGTGTCGTCCTGCTGCCACGTGAGGCGTGGCCCCAGGGCCTCGGACACGAGGGCGGGGAGATGCGTCCCCCCATCTAGTGCCGCCGCGATGTGCGCAATCCCTGTCACGTCTGCGCAGCTGTGGAGGCCGAGGCCACCCATCCTGACCGGGAGGGACGCTTGTGTCCACGCCGCCTCGTCGGTCTGTATCCCGGTGATAGTCGCGAGACAGGACTGGGTGGCCCGGTCGACTCCCGCGAAGTCGAAGACGGACCCCGTCGCGCGCATGAGATGTACTACGCCGACGAAGCCCGCACAGAACTTCGTTAGCGTGAGCGCCACGTGCGCGTCGGGCAGGGACGCTATCATCCTCAGCTTCCTCTCCGCACCCTGTGCCGCCCGCTCGACGAACGCGTGGATCTTCTCTGGCGAGCCACACGGGACTCCCAGATGCTCGATCTCGTCGAGCGAGCACGTCTCGATGCCTTGCAGGCCGTCGGGTATCTCCGCCCCCGCCGCGATCGCCAGTCTGCACTTGCCCCGGTTCAGGCGCAGTCCGACGGCCGCTGCCCGCCGCTCGTATCCCTGCAGCCAGCGCGCGATCGCGTCGAGGTCTCCGCCTGACACTCCATCGTCAAGGTAGAATGTCAGGAGATCGAGGTCGGCTTGGCTCAACGCTGAATGGCCGAGCGCTGCCTCCGGCCCCCCGACTTCCGGCTGCCCTTGTCCCTCCGGGCCCTGCGGCTCGGGCTCGGCTCCTGGGGCCCCCAACTCGACCGCCGGCGGGATTTCCGGGGCCGGCAGGACCTGGGCTGGTCCGGGGTCGACGTGCGCTATCCCCTGCGGCTCTGCCGCCCCCGGGGGGGGGCCGGCCTGGGCCGGGACTGCCGGTGGCCCTTGAACTGGTGCCAGCTCGCGCGCTGGCTGTCCCTGGGGCGCCGCTTCGTCCGCCGCGACCGGCGCGCCTGCTGGGCCTGCAGGTCCGACTGGTGGCGGCGGCACGACGCCCTCCCCTGGCCCGGGTGGGTCCGCCGGGCCGGCCGGCGGCGCCGCTGCTTCGGCCGGTGGCGGCGGCGGCGAGACGACGTCGTGCATCGCCAGGCTGAAGAGCAGGGGCCCCAACGGGTCCCCCTGCTGCACCCCGCACTCAGATGTGAGCGTCTTGTCCCCCACCTGCAGGATGGAGTGCTTGCCGTACGCCGCCTGGGTGTAGGCCAGGACCTGGGGGGCATGCCGGCTGGCGCTGCGGATGATCGCCTCCCTCTGCAGGGAGTTAAATGCGTTCTCCAGGTCCACCTGGAGGACGCCCTTACTTGCCCCGCCCTCCCTGCGGTACAAGGCCGCCACCCTCCGGACGGCCAGGACCCCGGCGTCCGCGCCGGCCTTCACGCCTACTCCGACCTGCCCGCTTCGCAGGAGGACGTTCTGGCCGAGTTCCTTGACCGCCCGGTCGGACGCGAGGACCTTGCCGGCTACCCTCCTCAGAATCTCGCCGCAGGCGATGGGCCTGATCCCGCCCGTCCTTTTGACCAGTGGGACCAGCTTGGCCCCGTAGAGGTATGGCCTGGCGGCCGTCGGTACCCTCCCGGACGAGACCGCCCAAACGGCATCCGCCACGGCCTCCTTGAAGGAGCCGGAGCTGTCCCACAGGTCTAGCAGGTGCTGAGCTGACAGCCCGGAGGGGCCGGCCGCCGTGCCCTTCGGCATCTTCTTGAGCAGCCTCCGCACGGCGCTCGGCGCGGGCCGCGCCACGTTGGGGATCTGCATCGCTGGGTCGCCCTGCCACTCCTCGGCGGCCGGGTGTAGGTCTCTGAGCTGTGCCAGGGTGGCTTCGTCCGACGGGGCCGTCTGTGCTGCCGACAGCGCAGACACGGCTCGCGAGTAGCACCTGTCGCGCGCCCTCTTGATGACCTGGCGCACGGTGGGACCGTCCAGGTCGTCAACTGACCTGACCGCCGTCTGGAGCTCGACCCTGTAGTCCAGGTCGTCCTCGACTGGGTAGGCGCGCCGGCGCGCGCGGCCTTGTGCCTTCCCAGCCGTGATGGCCTGGGCCTCAGACCAGAGGGTCTCGAACAGGCCGTCCCTCCAGAGTCGAACCCGCCGGCGGAGGGCTTCCGTCACTGCCCTTCGGCCCCCCCGCGTGGTGGCGGCCAGGACGAGCGGGGCGAAGGCGTATACCCGCAGCCACCCCGCGTCGTCTGATGCCGCTCGCAGCACGGTCTCGAACAGGGCCGCTACCTGCGGCTTCGCCGTCGTGGGCACCCTGTTCAGCGTGGGCACATTGGCTGCGGCCACCTGGGCAAAGGTGAACGGGAGCGCCGCCCCTTGGAACACCCTGCCTTGGGCCGCGCCCACCTCTGGGGCTTGGGGGGGCGGAGGCCTGGGTGCCGGATCCTGTCCTGCTGCCACGCGGGCTCGGTAGGCCCGGGATCGCGGACACCAGTTGCAGTGCCTGCCCCTTCGTTCGCCTGCCCCTGCTGCGTTCCGGCAAATGCAGGCGGCCGCCGCGCCTTGTGACCCGACTGGCTGCGCCGGGATCGGTGGCTGCGGCTGCGGCTGCGGCGGTCCGGCGGGGCCCGCCCCGGCCGGGGCCGCGGGAGCGTCTCCCGGAGGTCCGGGGTTGGGCTCAATGTCCCCGTCGACACAGAGGTCGTCCCCTCCTCGCCCGGAGGAGACGAACTCTGCCGCGGGGACGTCCGTGGCGCTGGCCGCTGCTTGGGCCGGGCGGCCTTGAGAGCGTGGGCCCGGGTGGCGGGGGACGTCCCCGTCGTCGCACGGGTCGTCCCCACCCCTGCCCAACGACACGTGCCCCGCCGGTCCCGCCAGGTGCGCTGCCCTGATGCTGTCCGGGAACAGGACAGGCGTCAGCGGCTGGCTGGGCTGCGAAGCCTGGGCCGAGGGGGTTCGCCCCATGGCTGTGCCCCTCCCCCGGCCGGGGGCGGCGGGTGCATGCAGGGCGTGTGGTGGCGCCACCCTGTCCCTGACCCGCGCGGCGAGAGCCCGCACTGACGCGGCGAACCCTGCCCCCCGCCCTTCGCCGACGACTGGCCTCTGCCTCACGGGCGCCGGCGTCCCGTCTGGCGAACGCGACGCGGGGCGCTTGGTGCCCTTGGTCGGTCTCTCCGGCTCGGACCCGCAGACCTCATCCAGGAGGCGCTGGTTCGCCCCGTCGACGGAGGGGTGCGGAACCGGCGAGTGTGGCTCCTGTGCGGGGGCGTCGGGCTCCCCGCCGGCGAGCTCGGGGGAGGCCGGCTGGGGGATCGGCGCGGGCTGGCCCGGACTGGCTGCTGAGGGCCCGGGCCGTAGAACGTTTGCCCCCACCTCCCCGGCATCCTCCGACGGAAAGCTGGCCTCCGTCGGCACGTACCCCCAGGTGAGCCCGGATGGGGGGGTCTCCCAGGGGTCCTCGGAGGCGCCCGGTTGTCTGCGGCGTACGGCGGCCGGCGTGCCGACCGGCGAGCGCGATGCCGGCCGCTTGGCACTCGGCCCCTGCGCTACCTCCGGCGGCGCCCCGACCGCCGGCTGTTCAGGTTGTGGAGCGCCCTCTCCTGAGTCGCCCTCCCGGGGGTCCGGCCGGTCGGTTCCTGCCCCCGCCGCCGGCACCTCGGCCGGTTGGCCCGCTTGCGGCGCGCTCGCCCCCGGCTGCTCGGGTCGTGGGGCCCCTTCCCCCGAGCTTCCATCCCGGGCGTCCGGCTGGTCGGTTCCAGTCCCTGCCGGCGCTCCGGCCGGCTGGCCCGCTAGCGCACCGCTCGCTCCCGTTCCTCCCGTCCCGGGGTCGGGCCCCCCACTGCCTCCCCGGTCGGATCGCGGTCCGCCCGGTCCTCCGCCCCCTTGCCCCGGCTCGTCATCGGACTCCGTGGGGGGGGGTCCCGACGAGTCCGACTCCGAGCTAGAGTCGGACTCTGAGTCCGGGAAGGGCTCCAGGTCGCTCGAGACCATGCCGAGCGCGACCCGCTGCCCCCGGAGCCAGTCCGTGACGGCCTGCCCGGCCGTGCCGCTCGCGGAGGGGAGGTCCGCCTGGCCGGCGGCTGCGAGTTCGACCTCGCCCCTCGCGGCGCCGGGGCCGGCCTGGTCGTCCCCCGCGCGTTCGGCCACCAGACCTTGATCGACGGCCGCGACCCCGTCCTGTACGGCGGCTGGGGGCGCGCCCGGGTCTCCAACGACGCCCTCGGCGACGAGGTCATCTTGGGCGGCGGCTGCGGGGTCGGCCTGGACGACTGCCGCGGGGTCGGCTGGTGCGGCGCCTGGGGGCCTGGCCTGGTCGTCCTCTCCCCCTACGGCGGCGGGGTTAGGGTCCGCCTGGGCGGCTGCCTCTGGGCCAGCCTGGTCGCCCTCGTCGCTTGGGGTGGCGAAGATCTCCCCGCCCACCGACTGCGCCCTGTGGCGTCGCGCTGGGGCCAGCTCCTCCCCTCGGGGTGACGAAGGCGTGGAGCCCGAGAACACCCCGTCCTCTCCGAAGAGGCGGCGCCCCACCGGGTCACGGGGTGCGGGGGTGGCGCGCTCGGCCGCCTCTCGCATCCCGGCGTCACCTTCCTCCTGCTCCTGTGCCGACCGCGGCCCCTCTTGCGGGAAGGGGAGCGGCTCCATCTGCTGGTAGGGCAGCGGCCCTGCCTGCTGGAAGGGCTGCGGCCCTGCCTGCTGGAAGAGCTGCGGCCCCGCCTGCTGGAAGGGCTGTGGCCCCGCCTGCTGGAAGGGCTGCGGCCCCGCCTGTTGAAAGGGCTGTGGCCCCGCCTGCTGGAAGGGCTGCGGCCCCGCCTGCTGGAAGGGCTGCGGCCCCGCCTGCTGGA
Source organism: Diplonema papillatum (assembly GCA_030068145.1). Taxonomy (NCBI): domain Eukaryota; phylum Euglenozoa; class Diplonemea; order Diplonemida; family Diplonemidae; genus Diplonema; species Diplonema papillatum. Next base: position 20,744 of record JAPJBO010001742.1, read on the forward strand.
AGGGCTGCGGCCCCGTCTGTTGGAAGGGCTGCGGCCCCGCCTGCTGGAAAGGCTGCGGCCCTGCCTGCTGGTAGGGCTGCGGCCCTGCCTGCTGGAAGGGTTGCGGTCCCCCTTGCAGGAAGGGCTGCAGCCCCGCCAGTAGGAAGGGCTGCGGCCCTGCCTGTTGGAAGGGCTGCGGCCCCGCCTGCTGGAGGGGCTGCGGCCTCTCCTGGTGGAAGGGCATCGGCCCCCCCCGTTGGCAGGGCTGCGGCCCTGCCTGCTGGACGGGTTGCGGTCCCGCCTGTTGGAGGGGCTGCGGCGCCTCCTGGTGGAAGGGCTGCGGCCCCGCCTGCCGGGCGGGCTGCGGCCCCGCCTGTTGGAGGGGCTGCGGCCCCGCCTGCACCCTCTCGGCCTGCTCCAGCCGCTCCCTGTCGGCCTGCTCCTGCCGGTACAGGTCCTGCATGTGGCGGTAACCTTCATTGACGACCGCCACGTGGGCCGCGACTAGCCCGTCGCGGCCCCGGATTCCCGTGTCCCTGCAGTGCCAGTCCTGGTGCTGGGCCGCCTCCCCGGCCGTGGCGCTTAAAACCCCACAGCGGGGGCACAGCTCCACCACCGGGATGGCGGACCAGCTCCTGAACTCCTGCAGGAGATCCTCCTCCAAGGCGTCCGCCTCCTCCTGCGCCCTGCGGACCGCTGCTCGTGCGGCCAGTACCGCTGGCCGAAGGCTGCCCGGCGGCAGCTCGTCGTCAGCCATGCGCGCCGTGGCCTGCACACCCTGGCTCGAGCGTGCAGGCCGCGGCGCGACAGTCATGCTCCGTGCCTGTGTCGGTTGATTGGTGGTGCGTGGGGGGTGAAACGAACGATTCGCATAGGGGGGGTTGGGAGGGTGCGAGGAAAAACGTACCTGCCCCGCGCGCTGGTGCCGGTCCGGGCACCGGGCGTTCCTACACCTACCCTGCACGAAGGCAGGGCAGACGGGGAGAAGCCTGTGCTCGAACCTGCACCAGCTCCGTTTGCATCCCGCACGCCGGAAATTAAAATCCCGGCATACGGGTGCCGGGTCCGCGCGGGGTGCGGCGGGGGCGGCGGCGGCGGCGGCGGCGGCGGCGGGTGCTTCGGCGGCGGCGGCGGCGGCGGCGGGTACATCGGCGGCGGCGGGTCCTGCGTCGGCAACGGGCGGAGCGGCCAACACGTCGGCGAACGTCCGTCCGGCTCGCCGGAGCGACGCGGCGAACGCAGCGGCGTCCGGCGCCCGCTCGGGCCTCCCTGTCGCGGCCGGGTTCGCGCGACCCGGCCCTGCTCCCGCTCCGAGGGCGGCAGCAGCCGTCCCGGCCCCGCCCGCCGGAGCGGGGGGCCCGCCACCCCCCGGGTCGGGGGCGGCCATGCGTGTGTTGGTGTGTGTGTGCTTTTTCTCAACGATTTAGCGATTTTTTTTTCTTGTCTCAAGTCAAAAAGCGTCTGCGGCGCTTTTTTTTTTTTTTACATGTCGACGCCCGTAGGCAACGGCTTCACTGGGCCGGGTTTACTGTCGGGTTAGAAACTGAACTGATACTGAAAGAAAAATGGAAACGGGGAGGAATTCGATTGTCGGGGCTTCCTGCAAACTGATCCCCCCATGTAGGCCTTACTAGTGACGGCCGGGTAGGTCAGGTGGAGCGCCCGTGACTGACAGATGCAGCTAGACAGTGTAGGCTTAGACCTATTCTGTAGCCTGTTACGCTAATGCCTTGACAACTTGCTGTTCGAGCCCTTATCACTGGGACTTGTGCACTGACTAGCGAGACTGAGCGAATGTACACATGGTACACGGCTGAATGTGTACATGCTTCGATGCATACGTGCATGCGCGTTGCACATAAGTACGAGAATATGGCAGTAACGGCAGGGCCGTTGTCGAAAGTCACAGTGCAGACCTGAGCCACCGTTCACACCCCCGATCCGACTAGCCGACGAAAGAAGGCTAAGTTGCCGGAACAAACGTGTACGCATACAATGACAACCTTGTTATGACGAGGACGGTTGGCCACAGGCTGACCTTGCTTCAGGTAAGGCCGGCGACCTGAGCATTAACTCAGGTGTTGACTGCACTAGAGAAGCTTACAGGTAACGATGTAATTCACAAAGCAATAGGCGGCATCCGGCGCGCTCTACACGACGTCACAGCGGCGACTCTTTCAAACGAACGGTTGCGCCGACTTGCGGGGACACGGTCATTTGCAGCCAAGCCCTAAGACTCAGCGAACGCCTTCGAAGATGTTGACAATCTCCGCGGCTGAAACAGATTAGTGTCCAACGCGAGCGGCATCGCAATCCGTTGGTGGGATGATGTCGCTTCAGCCTGAACCCCTGGCATTGCGGACGTTAGTGCAAGGTGTTCACCAGGTTCAATTCAGGGTTGGAGACCGTTCACTTTTTCTATTCGGTTGGAAGGGAGGACAGAGTTGTTGATTGAGTTTGAACAGGTGCCAGAGGTGGTGATGCAAGTCATCGCATGCTGCAGGCGCGCGGTCTTCGGACAACCGCACAGCAGGCTGCAGGTGTAGCAGGCTTCTCGTGCAGTTGTAAACGGACGAGCCCGCTCAGGCCCACTCACCCGGACTACTGCTGGTAGTTGAAACCGCAGCCTGCATGTCCAGGGCGTCCTCGAACCGGAGCGTGCCAGTGCAAGAGTCCAGGTCCGGTGTCGGAGAACGATCCGATTCGTGCTGAGGCCCGGCGAGTTGACTGCCATTCGAACTGATATCCGGCCCAGGTACCAGTTGACTCGAAAGCAACGGAACCACAGGCGAACTCAACTGCGATAGAACGGTCTGAGAGCTCCAGGCCGAGAGCATGTCGCTCGAGACAGCAGGAGCTGCAGCATTGCTCCACAGCAGATCATCGTCGTTGAGCAGGATCCGGTACCGCGGTATCGCTCCGACTTCCTGCAGGTACCGAAGAGCGACCTCCGGATGCTGGAACAGCAGGAGCCAAAGTTTGTCCTTTGTTCCTACGTGCTTCAAGCCCTCCGTGCGACCACACTTGTCTGCCATGACCGCCCACATGCTGTCCCGAAGCCGCTGGGTCACAAGGTCGGTGCAGCATACGAACAAGTGCTCCAGCGGACTACGGGAGCGGCGACCACAGACTGGGCAAGGAAGAAAAAGCTGGCGTCGGTCACAACGATGCATCGTGTGGTACTCAGCTGAGTACATCGTCATGACAAGCGGGTGATGGCCCGTCCGCAACTGGCGCGATTCCTTCTCCGCCCGGTTGGTGAGGTCCTTGCGGCGCTTGATAACGCGCCCGTTCACAATGCCAGCAAACGGAGTTTCGTTACCTGCCATCGCAGCCCGCCCGTAAGCCATGATCGCCATACTCTCGTTGTACTCCCGGGTGAGCCGTGATTTATAGCGTGTTGACGCATCAACTGCTGCAATAGGAGGATGCACCCTGGTGACACCAAATGACGGACCAGTCATGGCCCTGTAGTGGCGACAGGCGGCATCCTTGGCGAGCTTGTCAGCGACTTCGTTGCCCCGCAGGCCGCAATGACCGTAGACGAACTGGATGGTGATACGGCACCCACGGGAGTTGAGTTCGTTGAGCGCAAGCCAAATTTCAATCATCAATGGCTGTTTCTGGGCATGCGGGCCATTGCAAAGGTCTCGGAGAAGCGACTGAGAATCACTCAGGATGAGGATTTCGAGAGGTACATCAGTCGGCGGCAGCACAGCCAACAGTACTCTGAGGGTCTCAACCATCGCGACCGTTTCTGCTCTTGTGCTCGACGGGAACTTGCCAGCCGGACAGGTGCTGGAGATTGTCGGGCAGCCGTGTTCGAAGCGGACCTCAAAGCCATGTGCATCGGTTAGTCGTACCGAAGGACCGAACTCCAAATAAGTGGCAGCTCCGCCCCACGTTGTCACATCGTTATAGAACACTTGCCATCGCAGTTGCCGACGGTCGAACCCCGGGTCCCCTATAGGAGGGGGCGACGGGAGGCTTTGCTTCATGACCGAACCATCAGCCCATGCCGTGCAGTCGGGTGATGGCAACGCACGGAGGCGTTTTTCCACGATGCTTCTCTTCTCGGCCGGGGTCTTGCCTTCCGGTAACGAGGGATGAATTGCAACTGGAGGACGCAGGGACCAGGGTGCAAACGGGTTGAACACGAACGTCTCTCGCGGAGGGTCACGTGTACCCGCTCTCCTTTCAAGGTCAACATAACGGGCCAGTGGGGTAGCTGGTGCGTTGAGGGTTCGGTCCCAGAGGAGGCTTCGCAGTTTTAATTTTTCGTAAAGGCTGCCAAGGCGGTGGTCGATGTAGACTTTGATGGGGGGGATACCGGCCTCTTGAGTGGCGACAAGGTCTGATATACCTTTCCTACACCCCAGCACGTACGTCAGCGAGCGCCTGTGCAACCTCTCGAATTTCTCGAGATACGGGCTCGTGAAGCCTCTTCTACCGCCTTGTGGAAGGAACAAGTAGGCGCCATATACCGACAGACAATACGTTATTGTTGGGAGAACGTATGTCAAGTACAGACATCGGAGTGTTGTCGTGCTGCAACCCCACGCCTTCCCAGAAACGTGCCGTAACAAGTTCATTCTCTTGGACATGATATTGACGACTCGTTCAGCATGCGGGTTGAACGAGAGCTCATCGTCAATTACCAGGCCGAGGAACTTCGTTTCTTTAACCCAGTCGATGCGGTGTGCGACTACCAGCTGAACAGCACCGTCTTTTCTCCTCGCCTGGACCATTTTGGCGTCTTCAACGGTGGGATGGTCAACGCCGTCGAGTTTCAGAATGTGCTTCTTGTGATGCTGCGCGTATTCAGGGGTATTCGCCCAGAAAGAACAGGTTTCGCTCGTAATCCACGCAAGTAACTGTCGCGCCTGCACCGATATTGTCGACGGTGAAAAGAGGACCAGGGGAGCCTTCACGATCATTCCGTGAGGACGGACGAATAGTGCTTTGGTCTTATGGTAAGCAAGGCTCATGTTCACCTTCTCAACCCATTTTTCGACCTCTGAAACAACCACCTGTGCTCTTTCTTTCAGCTCGTCAACGCTATCCCCGGTTACGACCACGCCGACATCATCCGCAAACAACGACAGTGTAAGTATCGGCTGACCATCTGTCGTATTGCCCATGCTCGTACCGAGGTCGGCAAGCAGCTCCCCCAACTCGTCAATGCAGAATAGGAACAATATTGGACCTAGCACGGTCCCTTGAGGGACTCCCCGTGCTAGAGGGACCTGCTTTCCAGTCACGCCGTCCACCTTATACGCTGCTTTTCTGTCTCTCAGGAAGGCTTGCACCCAGAGCAGAAAACATGGGGGGAGCCCGCGCTGCTCCATGACCATTAGCAAACGATCGTGATCGACTGTATCAAACGCATTCGCAAGATCGAATGAGAGAAGGCAGGAGAAACGCTGATTACGACGGGCATTATCGAGCGCGGAGACGATGCTACAGACTTGCTCCTCAGTTCCCCTCCCTCTACGGAAGCCACCCTGCTTGTCACAAAATGGTAGGACCGATGGGATATCAGGACTTTCAGCTAAGAATACCAGACGATTCTTCACCATCACCTCCATCAGCTTCGCCACCACACTTGTGAGGGAGATGGGCCTGTATCCTTCTGGGAGGCTGTGGTCCTTGCCGGGTTTAGGAACCGGGACGACGTGTGCTTCGCGCCAATTGCTCGGAACGAATGCGTGCTTCCAGGACATGTTGAACAGTTCTAGGAGCAGCTCCTTCGTAGGTTCTCCCACATGGGATAGGACTTCAGAACAGATCCCGTCAGGGTCGAGGGACGTTGTATGTCGTAGCTCACCGATCGCTCGGTTCAGCTCAGCCATTGAGTACAGGTCGACGGACGCATCAGGCACGGCGGATGGACCACTGCGCGGCTCCCAGCAGGGTGGGGCTGATTCTCCAGCGTTACGGATCTCCCGCTTACACAGCCTTTCAAGGTGATCGCCAAAGATGTCAGCCTTTCCTTCCGCTTCAACGCAGAAGGTCCCGTCCACTTTAATTGGAGGGACCGCGTGGTGATTGGATCGGCCGTCGATCTTCCGGACCTGTCGATATAGGAGGCCAATGTCCGTGCATCGGTTAATTCTCGTCATGATGGCGTTCCAGTAACTAGCCTTCGCACCAGTCGCCTCCTCAGAAAAAGTGCACTTCGCGGCTTCGTATGCATGGCGTTTGGTGACATCTTCGGGATCATCTCGGACTTCCTTATGTGCAGCTGCCTTCAGCTTTTCCAAGCGGCCGAGTTCGGACGTCCACCACGCCTTGTGTGGGCGATTCGACTTCGCCACGGGAACATGCTTTTTGATGCTGCTACGAAGGAGTGAGGTAATCCGTTCAGCGAACTTGGCGGGGGTTGCTGGTTGGTGCCTGATGAGGTGCCCGCTACGTTCGTCCAGGTACCCCGACAGCTTCTTCCAGTCAGCTTTCTTCCACGAATAACGTTTTGGGCCACGGGATTTTGCCTGGCGATAACCTCTAGGCATTTTGAAGACAAGCGGCAGGTGGTCCGACTCCCAAGACGAGAGCACTCCCCAGTCCCAGACATTTCCCGGCGTCATGGATGAGATGACTACGTCAGGGGAAGAGAAACGAGCATTAGCACGGTATTCCATGGTCGGCGTCTTCCGATCGTTATAGGTCTTCGCTGAGTTCACTTGCAACCATTCGCGAAGAATTCGACCTCCGGCGTTTTGAGCCCCCACTGACCAGTCAGGGTGGTGCGCATTTATATCGCCTGCTATAACGACATTGTCGTCCACTGTGAACGGTTCCATGTTGAGCTTCTCAGATTCGTACGGAGCACGGTAGACGTTGTACACCTTCAGCGGGGCCAATCCTACCCGTGTCAGTTCGACGGCGATACACTCCATATAACTGTCTTTGCCAAAGGTCAGGGGCGGGAGCTCTACGGCCGCAATGTTGCTTTTAACAAACGTTATGACACCGCCGCCTCGTCCGTCTTCGTGCCGGTCACACCGGAAAGCTCTGTATCCTACCAGGATTGGCAGGAGAGATTTTTCACCTAGCCAGGTTTCTTGCAGAAGGATGACATCGGGGTCATGCTCCGCAACTCCGCGACTGATGGCATCCGTACTTCCCGGCAAGTTTTCACGGGCACGAATGGAGCGGCAGTTGAAGCTGATTATGATTATGAAAGGGGGCTCCACCGGGTGTTGAACTGGCTTGCACACCATGGGTTTCCGCCGGGCTTTGATGTTGGACGGTTGTCCGCTGTGTGGGACGCTCGCAGGGGCCCGGCCATGCCCTGCTGAGCGTGGAGGGACACGCCCTCAATGCTGTTGTTGTGACGCGTCCGCTGGCGGGTTGCCCCGCAATGGACTCATCTCCGCATCACGAGCAGAGGGAGGGTCAGGTGTTGCTGATCGACGTACCCTTCTTTTACGTTGCGTCGCGTCTCGCTGGGAAGTCTCTGCCGCCGTCTTCCTGTCACCTACTTTACCGGTCTTTAATGCAGCGCGAGCATCCTGTTTGGAGATAACCTTGTTCATCATCCTGGTACGCTCGGATATCCCGGGCGCGGGCTGGACTGCTTGCTCAGGGGGCGGCATAAACAGCGTCTGCGGATCGGAGCTTACGTATTGAACACCCGTCCCTTCGCGGCTTTGCAACGTGGGGGCCAGGCTTTGGTCGGCAGTCGGATGCGATTCTTCAGGTGAGGTGCCCATCGCGTTTCGAGTCGCGTACGTTTGCAAGATACTGGAGTGGACGGCTGACTCAATACTAGAAGTCGATGCTGCCGCCGGTTTGGGGGCAGGATGGTCAGAAGAAGTTGGGGGACCGACTTGTTGTGCGACCTCTTCAGTGGGGTGGAGATTGTCACCGCCCGCGGTGTGGTTCCCGCCTGCTGGCGCAGCTGTGTTCGGTTCCGTCACTGGTGCAATGTTCTCTGCTCGTACGAGTTTCTGAGCCGGAATGGGTGGAGATCCAGGTTCGGGCGGCTGCTGGGTGGTGCTTGAGTCGTTGAATACCGCAGGTCGGCGCTGCGACACCACATCTGGCGAGGACGTCACATCTCTTTCCCTCCTCCCAGCTGGAGGAAGCGCCTTTCTCAAAACCCTCTTTTTCCGCCGATCCCCCTCACGCTCTAGGACATTGACTTCTGCAATCTCAAGCCGAGTTTGCTGGACGGAAGCACCCAAGTTGCGCATTTCGGCTGCCATCTCGTTCAGCCTGCTGAAGATGCCGTCTGTCACTTGTTGGTATCCAGCAGCGAGTTCAGACTCCGTCTTCGTCAGAGCTTCACGACAGCCCCTCTGCAGCTGTTCGGCAAGCCGGACTAGCCCTACTTCGGTTTCAGCTGGCTCGGTAGTTCTTGTGGGCAACGATGCGGCGCCTGCTGGGCGGTTTGGGGACTGAGTTGTCTGGGCTGGTTCGGCATCTACATCGATCGGACACACAGATTCGGCCTCTGCTTCAAGGACTTCTGCTATAGTGACTCCCCCTGCAAGGGGCTTACCCTCGTCCACTTTTGGTGTCTGAGTGACGGGTAACCGGCCTGCAAACTCCCACAACTTTTTAGCAGCCGCCTTGTGCCGTTTTTTGAACTCTGTAAAGGGCAGGAGTTCAGACTGGTTGTCGGAGAACGGGTCCGGCCGGACATCGGTCGTCTGAGTTGATACTGGATACTTGTCAGAGAGGGGCGGCGACGGGTCCGTGGTGGATGGTTCAAGGGGACATCTCAGTATTTGTTTGAATGCAAGATCGACCCCCTGCGCTGTGCGGTAGTGGTCCTTGCCAGGGAGCGACTCCGACTTTACGACCCACACGAGGTAGCGGCCGCCCTTCTTGGTTCGAAACAGCGGCATGGTTTCCCAGCCAAGGTTCAGAAGGTTCTCGCGTAGGGTATGCCCATTCGTACGACACGGAACTCCGCGGACCTCAAAGTATCCAATCGGGTTAGGGAGCGTCGGTAGCATGGTTCTAACTTCATTGTAATGCTCCACACGAACACGAATGCCAAAGACACCACGGCACCTAGTGATTCCCATGTGCTTCTCAGATATCGATTGGACCATGTTGCGGGCTTCAGCAAGGGTCGCGTCTTCCCTTAGTGACAGGACTCGGAAACGGTTGTCCTCCTCAGCAGGTTCAAACACCCCAACCTCTCCACTCTTCTTCAACACGTCATATTCCAGTATCGCCGGAATAGAAAAGAACACGCGAATCTGCTCAAATACCGCCCCCTTGGTGAACTCCCTCTCATAGGATGCGCCCCACATCCCATTGACGTGGAGGCGGTCAAGTGCAGTGTGCATCAGAGCGCGGGCCATATCACGGCAATTGTCACCGTTGACGTCCTTGACGTAAAAGGTTGCCCTCATGCGCGCCTCAGGTGCCTCCCACCCTTCATGCAGGTCATGCCTTGGCTGACCCATGGGCTGCATGTGGGTTTTCCTCGTAGGCTCTGTTGTTATGGGATCGGACGACACATGACTACCCCTGCCTCCGGAGTTTGTTGAATACCCGTTGTGCAATCCCCCAGTTCCTCTACCACCGCCCTGGTTGCACCCATTCCCACCTCCCTGCCAACGCGTCCCACCTCCACCAAGGATGCCAGGCCATATACAAAGTGACGGGGAGAGGCCGCCGTCGAAATCCAACTCGCCGAGCGGTGTATCGAGCGGAAGCGGGGCGCCGTAGCCCCGAATCACTCGGACGCCAGGGCCAAGGACAAGTCCATGCTTCAGCAGGACGTCTCCGAGTCTGTCGCCAAGCCTTGCGGACACGCACTGACGCCTCCCGTCCACTCCTGTCACGAAAAAGCAGGTTTGGGTGTTGCAGTTGATTCTGGCCCCGATATTTTCCTCCGTTACCGGTGGATGGGTAGCGGGGGTGGCTGTGTCGGGGAACCTTACACTGCAGAGGACATTTGTCGGCATGGTTGCAGGTTGAGGTGCAGCAGTCGGTGCCGCCGGCGAGGAACCCAGCAACGCTTCGATGAGCTTCAAGTAGCAGCTGCTGGCGGACGCGACTTCGAATGCACTTCTAGAAGCGAGCAGGCGGTCGTATTTGCGCTGCTGTCGGTGCTGTCTCCGGGTTAGAGTGCGGAGGATTTTGCGGGGGGGTATCAGCAGCGGCAGAGGCAAGGGGTGACGCGGAAGGCTTCTGGGGTGGCGCGAGCATGC
>JAPJBO010001743.1:0-30879 GCA_030068145.1 Diplonema papillatum
TGAGGGTGCAGGCAGCAGCGTTGATTTTGCTTGCGAGCCTAGGGACTTTATTCTGTACTCAACTCTGACTGACGTCCACTGCTGTCTCAGACGGCCCCAGCATGCTTCTGCGTACAGCAAGGCGGCAAGAAACAGAGGGAGAGAACTCGGATAGCATCGTTCAGGGGATTCCTTCTTTGCGGGGCTAGATGGAGCCGCTGTGCCTGTACAAGGTCCAACGACAGCACTTCAGTTACCTAGGTACACGGGTGGCTTGCGCAGGAGGCACCTTAAAGAGCAACTCCTCCCTTCCTTTGCCTACGGTTTCCCGCACAACGGCGCGGTGGCGAATTCCCCCGTCGAGAGCAGACCAACACGCTGTGTGCGCGTGGACCTTGCGCTTCTTCTTCCCGAGCCTGAAGGGGACCGCCACCTGCACGCACAGGTCGAGCACGTCGAGCGTCCTGAGGAAGGCTTGCAGCGGGGCGTCGTGTTCTTCGGAGTCGGCCCACAAGAGCAGCGTGACTTGATCCTGTTCTTTGACGACAAGCCCGGGCTCGGCCAGCAGGACCTTCGCGATCGCAGAGCGGGTCGCAGCATGGGGACAGACGAAGACGGTGTTGCGGCAGGGGGTTCCTTCTTCCTTCTTCTGCGGGGCCTGATGGAGCCGTTGTGCCTGTACAAGGCCCAACGACAGCATTTCAGGTACTGTGCGCTTGCGCAGTAGGATTCCCACAGTAAGCACCTAAAAGAGCAAACTCCTGGGCTGAATTTCCCGCACAACGGCGCGGTGGCGAGTTCCCCCGTCAAGAGCAGACCAACACGCTGTGCGCATGGACCTTGCGCTTCTTCTTCCCGAGCCTGAAGGGGACCGCCACCTGCACGCACAGATCGAGCACGTCGAGCGACCTGAGGAAGGCTTGCAGCGGGGCGTCGTGTTCTTCGGAGTCGGCCCACAAGAGCAGCGTGACTTGATCCTGTTCTTTGACGGCCAGCCCGGGCTCGGCCAGCAGCGCCTTCGCGATCGCAGAGCGGGTCGCAGCGCGGGGACAGACGAAGACGGTGTTGCGGCAGGGGGCCTCGAGGATGAGCTTGGCCGTAGCGGCGAGGAGGTGGGTGAGCACGGGGGTGTCGTTCCCCCGGGCTGCGAGGAGAAGGGCGGTGTTGCCGGAGGGGTCCTGGGCGTGGAGGGCGGCGCCGAAGGAGAGGAGGTGCGCCGTGGTGCGGGGGCACTTGGAAGAGGCAGCCATCATCAGAGGGGTCATCCCTGTATGCGCCGGGATGTTCGGGTCTGCGCCGGCTGAGAGGAGCCGCTGGGCTATGTCGGGGCGGGCGGACCTGGCCGCGTGGGCGAGGGCAGTGCACCCGGCGTTGTCCCGAGAGTCTAACGAGGCTTGCGCCGCTACTAGAGCGGCGACGATGCCTTCGAGCCCCAGGAACGACGCCCACACCAGCGCGGTGTTCCCCTCGTGGTCCGCCGCGTCCAGCCCCGGCCCCTGGAGCAGCAGCTGGACGACGGCCGCCCGCTTCGCCATGCAGGCGAGCATCAGCGCCGTGTGCCCGCCCGCGTCGCCCACCGCCGGGCAAGCCCGCCCCTGCTGGAGCAGCAGGTGCACCATCGCCGCGTCCCCCGCCTCGCTGGCCCGCATCAGCGCCGTCTGCCCTTTGCTGTCGCGCGCGTCGACGTCGCAGACGCGCAGCAAGCGCCGCACGATGGCCTGGCGCCCGAGCGACACCGCGATCGAGAGTGCCGGCCTCCCCGCCATCTTGTGGTTGATGACAACCATTGCGTGTCGTACAGTGTCTCCTGGTTTGGCGGGGTCAGATCCCTCCACGTTCACTGCACGGTGGCGCACTGCTGTGGGAGAGCAGCCTGTAGCGGCAAAGTAGTGGCACACTGCTGTGGGAGTGCAGCCTGTAGCGGCAAAGTAGTGTGGGAGTGCAGCCTGTAGCGGCAAAGTAGTGCGCACACTGCTGTGGGAGTGCAGCCTGTAGCGGCAAAGTAGTGGCACACTGCTGCGGGAGTGCAGCCTGTAGCGGCAAAGTAGTGCGCACACTGCTGTGGGAGTGCAGCCTGTAGCGGCAAAGTAGTGGCACACTGCTGCGGGAGTGCAGCCTGTAGCGGCAAAGTAGTGGCACACTGCTGCGGGAGTGCAGCCTGTAGCGGCAAAGTAGTGGCACACTGCTGTGGGAGTGCAGCCTGTAGCGGCAAAGTAGTGGCACACTGCGACGCACAGGCAGTGACAAAATGTTGTGCCACTGTTGTGACACCCTCAGCCGGTGACACCCTTCAGCCACACACCGCGTCGCCACTGGCACCACACAGAAGTGACGCATATCATTGCGGTTCAGCCACCACCGACTGGTTCGAGGCAGACCAGCTTACTGGATGAGTTTGGAATCAAGGTGTTGTGTTGTCGTGACCCAGCTGAGACAGTTGAAGCAACACAGGGAATAGGTCGAGCATCTGTATCTCATCTGATTGAACGCAGGTACACCCGTTATTAGTGAAAGGGAGGACAAAGAACGGCGAGTGCAGGGCAGGAAGAAAGCGAGGGCCAGACGGATTGCAAATGAAACAGAGAAACAGAGAGGAAGGGAGCGGAGGAGGATATTGGTAAAAATGAAAAAAAAACGGTGTTGGTGTTGCCACCCGATTAGTGGTCACCGTCCACATGGACACGATGCACGTGGCATGCCAACGCGTGGTTCGCCTCGAAATCAGAACACTCAAGTCTTAACCACGCAAAACAACCCCGGTCTATCAGCCTCCGCAAGAGATGTAGCCCTAGCACGACAGTGTCAGAAGCCCGGGGCTGGACACGTCAACAAAGTGCGGTGTCCGAAGTCTTGCTCCGAAAGGTCGTGTGAGGAACGTGTGACGAAGTGGACTGCCTTCTGTTTCACTTGCATTCGATTGCGCCACGAGAAGAGAACACCCGGAGCCAGACCGTGGTCACAGTCTTTCGGGTCACCGCGTCGTCTTAACCAGCCTGGAGGACCAGTAGATGCAGGGACTGTCGGCCTAGAGACGAACTCGGGATCTCCCCTGCAGAGGCTGCAGGTGAACAGCTCTCCGACAAGCAGGTTTTACAGTAGGTTGCAGTGTGGGTTCTTCTCGGCTAGCACCGGGAGCTTCTTCTTCGGTGGATAAGTCACTGTTCAAGAGTTGTAGGTAAAGGTTGGTTGCCTCCTCAATCACGCTTCGCTCAGGATGCACTGAGGCAACGCGCACGACAGGCACAGCCTTCGTAATGGCGAAGATCGCATATTTCTGTCGGGCTTGGCGGGTTGCTTTCTCGGCGCTGTTTGCTGTGCGACTACTTCTTTTCGAATGGCGCACCCCACGCACAGTGTGTGAGGGTCCTTTTCAGATTGTTTCATGATCGATTTCGGGTGTTTAGGTTACAAGTCTATCTAGCCTCAATACTCCGTGTTGCTTGTTCTGCGTCAGCATCAAGAAGTTCCTGGCCCAGATAGTCTATTTAGCGTTATGTATTTTTTTAGAGTAAAGGTATGCTTGGCTTTTGTAGAGAACAACGGCAAGGGTAAACCCGGCACTCCCGCGCGAGGGTGGACAAGGTCCCCACGCGTCTATTGCACTCCCTACGGGAATCGCTTCGGCTTCCTCTGGCAAACGATCAATTGTCTGAGGTGTCCCGCCCACGCAGACCGGGATGCACGACGGCGGGAACAAGGTTGAGACGGAAAACGGTCTGCACAGGACCTCGAAACCCGTTGGGCGAAGAAATGTGATAACGGGTTTTTGCCTAGAGGCTCTTCGTATTTTGCAAATGCTTTGAACTATCTTTGTGTCTGTGCTTTCAGTCGTCTTCTTAACCAAAATGTGTGCAGACGGGGGGTTTTTTGGAAAGAACTCCCGCTTGCGGTTAGCGTAGGGCCGGAGGAAAAGCCCTGCGGACTGGTGCAGGGTCACTTCGTGGCAGATGCGGGAAGCTCGTCAGGCCAGCACGCCGACTTCCGAGCCTCCAAACCACTGGCCGAAGAAATGTGCAAACGAAGGTTTGTTTGTGCGTATGTGCTAGGGTAATTTCCACAGTACGCTACCAACCGTCACTTTTTGATAATGACAACCGCGGTTGATACCATAAAAAAAACAACTCCCGCCCGCGGGCCGGGAGGAAAAGAAATCCTGCGCACTGACGCAGGGTCTCTTTCACGGCGGATGCGGGGACTCGTCAGGCCCGCGTGGACGGCACGTCGACTTCCGAGCCTCGAAAGCCGATGGGCGAAGAAACGTGCAAACGGGGGGTTTTTTTGAAAAAAAAACTCCCGCTTGCGGTTAGCCTAGGGTCGGAGGGAAAGAAGTCCTGCGGACTGGCGCAGGGTCACGTTCGGTCGTCAAGCCCGCGTGGACAGCACGTCGACTTCCGATGCCGGAGAAAGCTCGTCGGCCAGGGCGTGGAAGGCCCGCTGCTCGGGGAACTCGACCTTGAACACGACCCGGCCGTGGTGCGTTCTCGTGCGCTTCTTGCGGACGCAGCCAACGCGCGGCGTCGGCCGGGCCGGGTTCAGCTCGCCCCAGCCCAGCGCCGGGCGGGCGCCCTGCGCGATCGTCAGCTTCACGTAGCAGCCCTCGAAGAGTACGAGCTCCATCCAGTTGCTCCGGGTGAAGTCGGCGCGCCGGTACACCGTCCGCGCGCCGTGCTTGTGCCGCACGAAGCCGGCTTCCTTCTGCAGGCTACCCCGCGCGCACTCGTCGAACTCGAGAATGCTCAGACGGTCGAACGGTGCCTGTCGGTTTGCGTTGCGGTTCCCCGAAATACTCTGCACCACACACCTCACGGTGGCACAGCCCTTGCAGGCAGAACACTGCCTTCCCGGATACTGTGCTGCATGCTAAACACTGACTACGCTGTGCTGCATGCTAAACACTGTCTATGCTGTGCACACTGCGTTGCACGCTAAACACTGACTGCGCTGTGCACACTACGCTGTATGCTAAACACTGTCTACGCTGTGCACACTACGCTGCATGCTAAACACTGTCTACGCTGTGTACACTGCGTTGCATGCTAAACACTGACTGCGCTGTGCACACTACGCTGCATGCTAAACACTGACTACGCTGTGCACACTGCGTTGCATGCTAAACACTGACTACGCTGTGCACACTGCGCTGCATGCTAAACACTGACTACGCATGTGCACACTGCGTTGCATGCTAAACACTGACCACGCTGTGCACACTGCGCTGCAATACCCACTGCAGGGCTCAGTGCGTATAACACATTTCACCCCACGCGCTGCACAGCCGGCACGACACGCTACGATGTCTACTGGAAATAGAGATTTAGGTGAGAGCACGGCATACCCAATACGCCCACCACTTGTCGAAGTCGGCATAGCTTCGCAAAGGAGGCGGCCGGGCGGCGGTGAAGAGGGAGAAGAGCGTGTTGTCCTTGCGTGCGACCGCGCCGAGGACCGCCTCGACGAACGAGACGCTGACGTACCGAGCCCGGAGGTCGGATTCGACCTGGTCCACGCAGACGTCGGGCAGATGCTGCTTCAGCACGTCCAGCAGCGACGTGCCGAAGACGGTGTCTCCGCTGGTGGAGACGTTGTCGTCTGGCCGGTACATCATCGTGCTCCACAGGCGGGGGTCCTCAGCTAGAGGGGGAAGCACGGACCGCGCATTGAAGCCTTGGCTGCACACGGGGCAGCGTGCCTGGCGCAGGTGGCTCACACAAGTGTCGTGAAAGAAGTGCCGGCAGGAGCGCCGTCCGTTGATGAAGAACACTGCAACCGGGTCTGGCCCGACGAGTGGCTCCATGCACACAGTGCACTCCTCCATTGTGGAGGACCCGCAGTGCACCCCCACACTCCTGAAAATGTGTCCACGTTTCACTCGGATTCCCAGTTCTTACAGTTGGGGGGTGTGATTATTCCGAAACAGGCAGATGCTGGTCACCGCACAAGAACATCGCTCTGTCGTGAGGTGGAAAGTAACATCGATCCCGACCTTTGTGAATAGCTCGCGCGGAGCAAAGTAGGTTTGTGTGGGCGTGTTCTCTTGCTCGCGGGATGTTTTTCGCCCACTTTCGTCGCATCAGTCTGGCTGGTCCGGCACATTCCCATTTGTGCCGATCTTCCTCAAGAACGTCTCGGTACACTGTAAGAAACCCGCGGGTGGAAAACAAGATCGTTTTCGCTGCAAGGTGTTGCGAGTGGGAGATAATCTCTCACCGGGAATGTTTTGGTTTTCGTGGATGCGCATAAGCAGCAGCTGCCTACCCGAAAAAGAAAAGTCGTGTATGAGGGATTCATCAGCACATCACGGGCACTAACATGTCAAAGGTCAGAAGACGAGCCCCTCTCTCCTGACATGATGCGAAGCCGGTTGCTCAATTTTCTGCTGTGAAATCGAGAACCAGCTCCTGCGCTCTGCAGGCATTGCAAACGATTGGTGGAACAAAAATGAGAACGCTTGCGACCTGACGAAAGGATGCAACCGCGACGTTTGCAGGAAACGGCGGGCATAATTTGTATGCCGAAGGAAGACGGCAGCAGCTACTGTAGTGACGGAGACAGGGACAGTAGGAACGGGGGAAATACGAAATCGGCGCCGTCGGGGTGCCTCCTGAAATATGATGGTCAGTGGATCAGGGCCACCGTTTCTAGGCAAGAGTGGTTGGTGGCATCGGACCATCAGCACTCCTGAGGTGGGTGGATCACAAACGTTGAGGTGTCAGACTTTTTCATGCTGCCATGCGGCATGAGACCATCATACCCTTCAGATGAGGCGGTTGGCAGCATTTGGTCATTTTTCCTGCCACGGGACCTCCTGACATGAGGTGGCTTGCAGGCGTGTTTTACAGCACAAGGGCTGCATCAGTGTCCGGTGAACCCCTCGTTGAAACCACCAAGGACCACGAGTCTAATCGGCTCAAACGCATTTCCCGAAAGGTTTGAGGTTGGAAGGCAAAGAATCGGTGGCAATGGCCCGCATTCTCAACAGGGATGGAGATAACCCAAGTGAATTGGTCGCTTCCTCATGAAGACCCATCGGTCAAGACCCCCCACGGGTCCTGTCTTTCGTATGTGGTTGATTCAGTGTCGGCATCCTGCGATTGAATCTAATTGGTGTTGAGCCAACGCAACCGCCGGCTTCTTAATTTATAAGTAACCGGTCGATTGCCGCTCCGCTCAAGAACGGACTCAGCTTGAAACTGATTCGATGGTCACTCGTGTCAGGCCGAGCCCGGCTTACGCTTCGTGAGGAGTGCTGGGTCAGGATAGCAGTCGTGAGCGGCGATGTTCTTTGTCAAGACGTAAGCTGTGTAGCACGCTGCCATTTTCACAGTCGAGTCCTGGTACCGGATGTCATGGTAGCCCTGTATGCGTGTTATAGATTGTGGATGTCCGCTCAGTGGTTGTTTATCAGGACAGCATTTTATTGAAACTTGTCAAAACAAAATCAGCCACTCACCCCGCGTTCTTACGATGGACTTCTGGGTGACTGGTGTTGTGGCTAGCATACCTCAACTGCGGCCGTTGTTCTGATGTTATATGCTTCCTCGATGCGGTTGATCTCGAGGGCGCGCTGGAGGGTGCAAGCCCCATGCAGAACCGCAAGGGGAAGGACCAGCGACGACATGTACTGGCAGAGCACCGTAAGGCACACAAGCTGATACTTGTTCAGCTCGAGGCGTTCAAGCCCGATGCGAAGTTTGTCGACGTCGCCCGCGTCGACTGCAGGGCGCCGGATGCCTTCCACGCGAGGGGTGGTGATGTCGAAGAACCGGTCGGCCCACGCGAGGATGGGGTCGATCATCTCTGTTTGTTCTGCACGGACAGTATCTTCACGGTGGAACATGTGGTCGTGCCTGAAGAACTCGAGAAGGTACGCTAGCCGCGTCGCGACACCGTCGGGCTTCACCTGGTGCGCTCCGGAAGTCACGTCGGTAAGGGGCATCGAGAACCGGTTGATGACAGTCGTCTGCGCTGCCCACTCGTGGGCCACGGCCAGCGCGAACTCCTCAGTCGGAAGCAGCAGGTTGTCTTCGCTCTCAAACGCAGCCGCCCTCCGTCCGTCCAGAGTCACTGCCCACCACTTGCCTGTTGATGTTTGCATGTGATGCTCCGGGGGCAGGAACGTTCGTTGTGCATGCGGACTCGGTCAGCAGGGATTTGAATTCCTTTGCCAAAGCTCTCAAAGTTTTGAGGGGACCAATAATGATAATAATAACACGATGGCGACCGGATCGGATTGGGGTTCTAATCGGACGTGGTATCGTTGTATCGGCTTTTATCGGCCTTCTGTGGTGATACTATATCGACCTATTCATCCCCTGATAGGCCGACATGGTAGAAATCGGATGTCACGAACAGGAAGTTGTGAAACCAGACTCTTCGTAGATCGCCTCCAGGGTCAGGTATGACTCAGGAGGTCAGGAAGGAACAGCCGGGCCGGCATGTCTGGCATGGGGAGCTGGAGTGAACAAATCGCAGTCCGTGCTGAACGCCGGGGCTTACGCAGCTCTTTTGTCTTGGAGCTGAATACCTACTGAAAATCAGTACGTAGAGGCCCCGGGCAAAAAGAAACAGAGCATAGGGGGCTCACTTGCCAGTGCTGCATGTCATTGCCTTCTCTCCGGCCTCAACCCCTTCAGTGTCGCGGTGGAAAGCTACAGCAGGATCTGCCGACGTACTGCGGTATCTTGTCTCTTACACTCTGATTAATGGTCATATCATGTATGCCCCTCTATTTAGTGTATGTCTTTATAATCTCCCCAGTGTTCTGATTGCCAACACTTGTTTTTCAGCTCGCGTAGCGAGCCGGAAAAAAACGGTACGATACACCAAATTTCCCGACTCGCGTAAGCCCGACGAAACGGGTTTGACTGTCATGCATAGACATCCAAGCCAGCTTGCTCCCTCCTCCACCACCTGTCGCAAGGACACAGTGCAATCAGAAGTTGCTTCCGACCCATTTAATACATTGTTGTATTCGCCCAGTTCTTCGAAAAGACCTGCATGGGCCTGCTCGGGCGGCCTTTGGGTGGCATCGTGGACACAAAATCACTCGTTTTCCCCCCTTGCCTACATTTTTAGCGTTTATTAGCGGACACAAAACCCATAATTAGTGGTCTTCCGGCCATTTATTTTGTGGCGAGCAGCGAGACGCAGGAAGAATGCAGTAACAGTATGAACTATGGTTCTTCTTAGTCCGCGGGTGTGTGTACCGGTGTGTCGAAGGGAAAAAGATAGTACGCGCTGATAACGTACTGATTTCAGCCCGTGTACACGTACTGATTCAGCATGCGTACAAAAAGAAATGTGAAAACGGGAAACTAAAAAATTTCACGTGCTGAAATCAGTACGTTCAGCATGCTGAACGTAAGGCCTGGCTGAACGTTCTCTGCATCACTGGTCGTCCCCTCCCCAAGGTTCAAAACCCTGGATCCTTGTAGACAAACACAAAGCAGTTCAACGAGCCACCCTGGCCCATCCACACCAGTGTGGGAGACAGCCACTGTTCAGTCAAGGACAGTGTTTCCAGTTCATCTGAGCGCATCAACCGGTGTCTAGGCGGAGAGATCTTGACTTTATATAGGCCTTCATGGCCTTCATGAACATGGCACGGAGTTCCGCTGCACGGGCTTGCGTGCAGGGGATCGAAGAGGCATGATGAATGTTCTTTCGGCCTTCCCGCAATTTGCCTTCCGATCCAGTTGCAGCCTGTCTTGAGCAAGACGGGGCGCTTGTTGTTTCCGCAGAGGTCAGAACTCAGGAGCCCCTTCTTCATTGATAGATGAGTGTTTCTTCCAATAGGCAGGGGTTTTCTAGGATTCTGGATTTTGAGGTGCCGGCCTGTGGTAGGGAAACAGAAAAAAGCATTGCTGACCTTCCTGGACCTCAATGACGTCGACGGTCTTGTAGAAGACCTTTGCCGCTCGAATCGGCTCTGCCTTGATCCCGGACGGGGACATGTTGAACAACCCATCTTGGTCCGCAATGCGTTCCTGCTGTGCGCTCGCCTCGCGGTACTTTGCGTACGACTGCTGCAGGACTTCCGACGCTTGCGGGTGCTCCGGGTCCAAATTTCCCGATTCTAAATTCTCAAGCTGCGCAGCCTGCTGGTGCAGCTTGGCCTCGAGATCATCCATGGTGTACTTCGTCTGCGTACCCTCAGCGCTCGTTCGCGGCACTTCGACGTCACGCACGTTGCCGAACATGCCGCCGTCCACGCCTACCGTTCCTCTCTTCTTAGCAGGACCGCCTGTGCAGTACCACCGAGATACGCGCGCCAGCGTGGGCCGGTGCATTGTTGCGATGTCTCTTATGTGTTTCCTTTCAGTTCCCTTGATGACCTGTCGTTGAGCATTGAGAAAACAGAATTGTTTCAGGTATGCCCCGAGCAACCTCCATAGGGTCGACAATGGCATTCCTCAAATACGGGATGAGTGTCAAAACAACTTTCGAGAGCACGAATGAAAATATCTTGCGGCATTTACGGAAGAGTAGTAGCACGATCAGCACGAGCGTGTATTATACGGAATAGTACTTTAATGCCGGGCAATTTACTTTTATGCATCACCGTGAGCTACTTTTCTACACTCCAAGTTTACTTTTCTTACACTCCAAGCTACTTTTCTTACACTCCAAGCAAAGCTGGTTTCCAGTGGTTATTAGCCTGTCATACTGACATCTTAAGGGGGAAAAAGCGGCAATCCGCGAAGAATCTACCTCTACGCACACCGCAAGTAAAAGTCGCTGCCGATCCTCTTCCGAGCCGTCAGCGGCAAGGGCAACTCTTGAAGGGACATCGGCCGGGTTTTCCTTCGTGCTGATCCACGAGATGGACCAGGAACATTTCAAATCCCGTAGTCGGGTCAACGCATGCACGACTGCGTCATTCAACGCCTTGTTGAGCATGCAGTTTTTCTTCCGCGCCACCCCGACAACGGTCGTGTTGTCGACATGGATGTCGACCGCGCTCCCTGACACTGACGGGGGTAGCGCATCTACGGCTCTCTTCAGAGCCAGTGCTTCAAGGGTGTTTTTGTGGTGCCGAGTTTCCTGCTCGGTCCACGTGCCAACTGAGTGGAAAGAAATGTTTGAAACGCGTGGCCCAGATGGGTTGTTGTTTGCTTTGCAAGCACAATATGTAAGTGGGTTAACTGGGCTGCAAGGGGGGAAGGATTTGGAAGCTGCCTTTGATCAACTACGGCTTTGGGTAATTGGGTGTGCAATGACTTCATGTTGGGAATACACGGCTTTGCTGGAGTTGGGAAACGTCCTGTTGCGCAATTTGCGCGTACATCATTATCATGTACGAGACCGTATCCCACGGGGAGCACTGCTGGACAAATTGAAGTTGTCCGACTCTTTGTCAGACGAAGTAGCGAAAGCGGCGATTGCGATTGGTAAGAAAGGAAAAGGAAAACGGCAATTATTTTCAGCTTCTGCAGAAAGGATACAAGGGACAGGGAAACGCCAGGGCAGAGAGAAATCATTGACTGGCGTTCTTTCTGCCTTCTCCCCCGCCAGTCACGTCGATATTCATACCTCGGTTTGGCAAAGAGAAGATCTGCACGGCCAAGAATCCGATTCGCTCACGAAAAGAACTTACAACACTCGGACACCAAATGCGAAAAATGCAGCGCGACGCATTGCCGACAGATTTTGGAGACTTCAACCTACAGCCTCGAAAACAGACAATGAATACCTTTGCCAAGGCTGTGCTCAAAAATCTGGCAGCAGGAATAGGGAGAAAGAGAGCTCACACCAGAGAAGAAGGTGTTACTGCAAACGAAGCAGAAATTCTGCTCCAAGATCTGGTCTCGATTATGTGGGCTCGATCCACAACAGCCCAAAGACGCCACCTGTGGAACAGGTTGGTAAGATGGACTTCAGCCCAGGGATTACCTCTGAACGCCGACTCAGCAGCGCTATTCGTAATGGCAACCCGTGTCAGCCCCCAAGCACAGTTGGCTTATGCGAAAGGAATATCAGCAATGTTGGGGTATTTGGGGCTCGACAATCTCCCTATTTTGAATGTAGCAAGGGCTCTCCGAGCCGTTGGGGGAAACATTCCCATTCGACAGGCATTGCCGATGGACAAGAAGGTTCTCTTGAAGTGGGCAAGAGCAGGACCCAGCCCTCTGTTTGGCGGCTCTATTAGCATGGAAGTCGGCGAGCAGGTGGGGAGAAGTCGCAGCTCTGGGATCGTCCCAGTTTCTACTGGTCCAGGAAGAGGAGGTGATTGTGGACTGGGGCACAACCCCGAAAGGAAAACGGGCCAACCCTTTTTCTCCGTCACGCTGGACAGTGATAAAAGGCGACCTGACCAGAGTAATTGCGACACTTGTCCGAAGCTTAGGCAGTTTTCAAAGTCTGACCCAAGTAAGCACGGCCGAGCTAAACGCGCTTTGGAACAAGGATCCTCGAATGCGGCCGTTCTCCGGTCACAGTATCAAGCGAGGAGCTCTTTCACATCTTTTCCAACTGTTGTCTCAAGGTGTCCCTCTACAAGATTGGCTTATAGCGCGTTTAGCGAAACACCAAGGGGCATCAGGTCTTCCCGAAATGACCATAAGATATGGAGGCGATCCAATTGCGTTAGCGCGTGCCCTGAAGACTGGGGAAGTGACGCGATATTCATGAGTTCACACAAAAAGCATGCTCTGACCCGGCGTGCCCATTGTTCCCCAACACGGTCAGTTCTGCCGGTCGACCAGGACAGCACCCCACCCCAGCAAGGAAGCGTCCACAAAGACCGCGTACGGGCGGTTCGTGGACGGACGAGTGAACTTTCTGTTCACATCGACAGAATCGATCCACGATCGCAAATCTCTCCGTATGGAGGCCGGCACAAGCACAGTCTCTGACTGCGTGCGAGTTCCCTTGTTGAGGCTGTTCGTTATCCGTCGCAAGAACTTGACGGCGAACCAGAACGAGCCGGGGAACGCGTTCACGACTGCGCTCGCATGGAGCAGGCGACCGCCGAGCGATTCTAAATCGCCGGCGGTGGGGCTAGACAGATCGACGGCCCGAATCTTTTCGATCAGGCGAGCCGCCGGAGAGACGGTCTTCCGACCGTGGTCAAAAGTGACCCCTATTAAATCATAGCCCGAGGAAGCGTCGTTGCTATCCTCGGGCTTCCAAGAAGCATGGACCTGTGCGGCCAGCCGATCAAGTTCCTCGGTCTGGCAGAGCACTGCGGCACGGGACCCACAAATACGAATACTGTCCACCCAGGCATGGACTGTTACCCCGTCGGCCGTGAATTCAGGCCCAACGAAGTCTGGGTGACTAGCCAGTACGGCTGTCTATTTAGGACGTAGGCATTGCCATATTCATCGAGGAATCTGAAGTTCATTCGAGCCTCCTCCGGGACTTCTACTTGATAAAAGCCACAACGCAAATCACGCGTTGTGGCGCACTCGGACTCTACGACATCGAGATACTCCGAGACATGGCCCAATGGTACCTGGGCAACGTACCCCTGGCGGCTCAGCAAATCGTTGGCCTCCTGTGTCAAACAAAAAGAACCGCTGGCGCAGGCGGCCCGCCTCGGAAAGTGCCCGGCATGTCGGAAGGCGACGCAATGCCAAGCCTGACGAGCTCGGAAGCGTGCGAGTGCATGAGGTGACTCCTCGTCTCGGAAGAGTTCCCATCTTGATCGGCCATTTTTTTTTGGGTCTAAATCCCTCTTACCAAAAAGACCCAAGGTTTTGACCCTGCATGTTATACCGCATTTCTAAAAATGTTGGCCGGAAATAAACCTGGCGCCCCCCAAAAAGGGCAAAACCGCCAGGTTTATTTCCGGCCAACATTTTTGCAGGTTTTTTGGGTACTTAGCAGATTCCCCCCCCTCAACCACCCCCTATATGACCCCCATATGACCCCTATATGACCCCTATATGACCCCTATATGACCCCTATATGACCCCTATATGACCCCTATATGACCCCCCCCTATGACCAAAAAGGTCGAGTTGGCGTCCTACAGGTGAAGTATACAGGAGTAAGGTGTGGATGGCGTCTTGATTCAAAAGGTCCAAAAAAGGTCGAGTTGGCGTCCTAAAATTTGTGAATCAAAAAAGGTCGAGTTGGCGTCCGAGAGGTGAATGAATCAAAAAAGGTCGAGTTGGCGTCCTGTAGGTGGAATGAATCAAAAAAGGTCGAGTTGGCGTCCGAGTAGGACGCCATCGGGAACGGTGCCAAACGGCAGTCCCTGCAGAAGAAGACAGGCCAGGTGAGTCGCCGGGTTGAGTGTGCACCTTTCCACACCAGGTCTTCCAGAGTTTTATTGCACTTGCATGTAATAGTTGAAGGTATGACACCGTACTCCTGGAGCTTCTTGGCCATTGCTTCGTCTCCCTGCTGGATGAGGCCAATCAAACGAAATTCAGGTTTTGCCTGCACACGCTTGCGGTAGATACCACTGTATCCTTCAGCCCTTTCCTTCTTCTTCAAGGCGACAGCGCCCACCTTACGCTGCTTCACACGCTGCCTGTGCTTTGCAACATGGACTGGCTTGCTGTCTTCTTCGTCTTCTTCATCATCTTCATCATCTTCTTCATCGTCCTCAGACAAATCAATACCTTCAGCCAGTGGAAGCTGTAAGGGGGCCGGGCCTGAGCCTGGACGCTTTCTTTTCAGACCATCTCTTTCATTGGCTGCCTCACAACCTGGAGTCCAAGTCAGGAGAATAACAGCACCCCTAAGAGGGCCAACATGTTGTCTTCTTTTCTTGTGCTAAAGTAGTTATTCCTGTTGGTTTGGTTTGGTTTTGGTTTGACTCACTCCTGACTTCTATCACTCCTGCACTTCAGTTGCGCTGGCAGAACACCAAAAAGAAAGGGAAAGTGTAGAGACAGAAAAGACGGAAAGGACAGGTGGAAGAAATGCATTTTGTTTATTCTTTTCCTTGTGAACGAAAGGAACAGAAAGAAAGTGTTGCCTCAAGACAGAAACCTGGTTTGCCTGTGTTTCTTCCAAAAGGGAAGATCAAGACAGAAATCCAGTTTGACCTGTGTTGGCAAGTGTGGCCTCAAGACAGAAACCTGGTTTAGCCTGTGTTTCTTCCAAAAGGGAAGATCAAGACAGAAATCCAGTTTGACCTGTGTTGGCACCACACTCCACCCACCCCACCCACCCCCCACTCACCCAACACCAACACCCCAACCAACCCACCACTACCCACACTTACAACCCACCCACACCCACTCAAACAATACATCCACACCACACTCACACCAACCCACCCCATCCAACTCAACACCAACACCCCAACCACCCACCCAACACACTCACACCACAACCCACCCCACCCACACTCCACTCAAACAACACACCCACACCAACCCACCGAACACCCCAACCACCAAACAATACCCAACTCAACCCACTCAAACCCGACCTCTATTTTACATTGAACCGTGTTTTTTTGCCGTTCAATGTAAAATAGAGGTCAGGACCTCTATTTTACATTGAACCACGTTGAGGACCTCTATTTTACATTGAACCGCGTTTTTTTGTGGTTCAATGTAAAATAGAGGTCCCATGCAGGGTCAAAACCTTGTGTCTTTTTAAAACGCTCCCGCAGGGCCGATGGCCCCCAAAAAAAAAATTTGGAAAAAAAAAAATTGCTCAACTTCCTCAAAAATTACCGCAGAGTTTGTTCCAAATTTTTAAACTTCAAAAAACCCATTTTTTTCCGGAATTTTTTTTTTTTGCCATTTCCAAAAAGACACAAGGTTTTGACCCTGCATGGTAAACACTCTTTTTTGCTCGCTTTTGCGCTGAATCGTAAGATCTCTGTTTCATGTGTACATAGTTGGATTGGGTGGTTTCGGTTTTTTTTTTTTTTTTTGGCCCGAAAAATTTTCGGAAATTTTCGGATTTTTTTTTTGGCCCAAAATTTTTTTGGTAAATTTTCAGATTTTCACAACAAAACTACGCATTTCTTTTTTGGCCCAAAATTTTTTGGAAATTTTTTCGGAATTTTTTTTTCTCTCACTCTGAGAAGTTTTTTTCACTGGCAGTGGGCAAAAAACCAATTTTATTTCACTGGGGCCAAATTCTTCACTCCATTTTTTTACTACCCCCATTTTTTAACCACTACCCCCCCTTTTTTAACCACTACCCCCCCTTTTTTAACCACTACCCTAAAAACTGGTCACGAGTGAAGAAAAAACGGTTCAGGTGGGTAAAAACAATGATGTTACCAATGGAAAAACGACAAAAAAGAAGAAGAATGATGTAAACAGCTTGCCATGTGATTATTTTTTGGTGCCCTTAGGGTGCGGCTTGATAGCATCTGTACCAATCTGAATGATAGCTCCCTCAGCAATGTTGCTGAAGTAGAAAACATTCGAAGGTGGTACAGGGTGTGCTTGAGTCAAAAATGCAGGGATCTCAATGCAGGGCCTCAAGTGTTGGTGCGGTGCTACCCTTTCAGATGGCTGCCCCTTAATCTTTGCGAAGGACAGGAAGTCGGCATAGGTCTTTTCGTACAATTTGCGACTCTTGGACGGTAGAAGGTCAGCAATGATCGCTTTCACTTTCTTCGATTTCTCACTTGATGTTGAGCTGCTGTCAGACGAACTGCTGTCAGATGATGGTGTTGGCACTTTTCTCTTCCTTCCGGGCATGATTCTGTTCTTGGTCTCCCCTTTTTCTGTATATCCTGGGTATTTTTTACCTTCATTCCGTTAAAAACACTCGTAACTCTGTTTTCTTCACTACCCCACTTTTTCCGGGTCGTTTGGAGTGACTCATTTGGGACACCAGTGAAATAAAATTATCTTATCACCCATTAATGGCGAAAATTTTCACTCTCGAACCCAATTTTTTGGCACTCGACCCGGAGGGTCGAGTGCCAAAAAAGGGTTCGAGAGTGAAAATTTTCGCCATTATTAAGGGGAGCCACAATTAACATTTTGGTAGACATTTTCCACGAAAACCGACCCCCCCCCCCCCAATTTCTGAGATTTTCGGAGTCGATTCCTGCTCTTCGCTTTTTTTCGCAAAATCCGACGGTTCGATTCCTGCTCCTGGCATTTTTTTCGCAAAAATCCCGCAGTTCGATTCCTGCTCCGAGCATTTTTTCCCATTTTAGTCAGGTGGATGCACAAGCGTGTTCTGGCCGAGATCACGCGTGTGCACCTCTCAGAGTAACAGAACTTTGACGTCTCCGTCCAAATTGTGGCTGCAAACGCGTGTTCTTTCCGAGAACACGCTTGTGCCGCCGGGTGAGAACTGGTTACACAAGCGTATTCTGGCCGGTCCGCTCGCAATTTTGCTGGATGGTGAGCATGCCAGAGACGCGGGTTCAATCCCGGCAGCTGGACGTTTTTTCCATTTTAGTCAGGTGGATGCACAAGCGTGTTCTGACCGGGATCACGCGTGTGCACCTCTCAGAGTAACAGAACTTTGACGTCTCCGTCCAAATTGTGGCTGCAAACGCGTGTTCTTGCCGAGAACACGCTTGTGCCGCCGGGTGCGAACTGGTTGCACAAGCGTATTCTGCAACTTTGTTGGATGCAATTTGGTGCCGTAGACGCGGGTTCAATCCCGGCAGCTGGACGTTTTTCCATTTTAGTCAGGTGGATGCACAAGCGTGTTCTGGCTGAGATCACGCGTGTGCACCTCGCAAAGTGACAGAACTTTGACGTCTCCGTCCAAATTGGGGCTGCACAAGCGTGTTCTTTCCGAGAACACGCTTGTGCCGCCGGGTGCGAACTTGTTGCACAAGCGTATTCTGCAATTTTGTTGGATGCAATTTGGTGCCGTAGATGCGGGTTCAATCCCGGCAGCTGGACGTTTTTCCATTTTAGTCAGGTGGATGCACAAGCGTGTTCTGACCGAGATCGGGCGTGTGCAGCTCGCAAAGTGACAGAACTTTGACGTCTCCGTCCAAATTGTGGCAGCACACGTGTGTTCTTGCCGAGAACACGCTTGTGCCGCCGGGTGCGAGCTGGTCGCACAAGCGTATTCTGGCCGGTCGCAACTTTGTTGGATGCAATTTGGTGCCGGGTTCAATCCCGGCAGCTGGACGTTTTTCCATTTTAGTCAGCTGGATGCACAAGTGTGTTCTGGCCGAGATCACACGTTTTCCGCCCGCAAAGTGACAGAGTTTTGGTGTCTCCGTCCAAATTGTGGCTGCACAAGCATGTTCTCCACCGGTTGTGAACTGGCAGGGCAGAATGTTGACCGAGGTGCTCCCGGCGGCGGGACTTCTAAATTTTGCCATTTAGTCAGCTGCACAAGCGCGTTCTGGCCGAGGGCACGCTTGTGCAGCCACAATTTGGACGGAAACATCAAAGCTCTGTCACTTTGCGAGCAGAGTGCATCCAGTGTGCGAGCGTTCATGCAGCACACTGCTGGCGAAAAAACCCTGATTTTTGAAAATAATCAGGTCGCCGGGATTGAACCCGCGTCAGTGGCTCCGAAGTCGCCCACCTTACGACTCAACCACACTGCCACGTAACGGCAGGAAAAAAAATTGCATCCTCCCATGGTCTTCAGACGATCTTTCGAAGATTACGCAATCTCGTACTTCGAGCGTGCGAGAAGACACACCCCAGATGTTCATCCCCATCCTGATGCTGCTGCCATCGCGGATTTCTTCGCCTGGTCGGACCTGCCCTGTAAAGCAGGCCAGCCAGGTCGCAGTGAAGGTAGTGTTCACTGTGCTGAAGAAGCATTCATGTGGACTACATCTGGGTCTACAGCACCCCGCTCACCATCAAAGTTCTGCCAGTTCGCACCCGTCGGCACAAGCGTGTTCTCGGCACGAACACGCTTGTGCGACCACAATTTGGACGGAGACATCCAAGTTCTGTCAAATTGCGAGGTGCACACGCATGATTTCGGCCAGAACACGCTTGTGCGTCCATCTGACTAGTTTGGAAAAACCCGCGTCTACAGCACCAAATTGGACCGGCCAGAATACGCTTGTGCAACCAGTTCGCACCCGGCGGCACAAGCGTGTTCTCGGCAAGAACACGCTTGTGCAGCCACAATTTGGACGGAGACGTCAAAGTTCTGTCACTTTGAGAGGTACACACGCGTGATCTCGGCCAGAACACGCTTGTGCATCTACCTGACTAAAATGGGAAAACGTCCAGCTGCCGGGATTGAACCCGCGTCTACGGCACCAAATTGCATCCAACAAAGTTGCAGCATACGTTTGCGCAACCAGTTCGCACCCGGCGGCACAAGCGTGTTCTCGGCACGAACACGCGTTTGCAGCCACAATTTGGACAGAGACGTCAAAGTTCTGTCACTTTGCGAGGTGCACACGCGTGATCTCAGCCAGAACACGCTTGTGCATCCAGCTGACAAAAATGGAAAAACGTCCAGCTGGCGGGATTGAACCCGCATTCACGGCACCAAATTGCATCCAACAAAATTGCAGAATACGCTTGCGCAACCAGTTCGCACCCGGCGGCACAAGCGTGTTCTCGGCACGAACACGTGTTTTCAGCCACAATTTGGACAGAGGCGTCAAAGTTCTGTCACTTTGCGAGGTGCACACGCGTGATCTCAGCCAGAACACGCTTGTGCATCCACCCGACTAAAATGGAAAAACGTCCAGCTGCCGGGATTGAACCCGCGTCTACGGCACCAAATTGCATCCAACAAAATTGCAGAATACGCTTGCGCAACCAGTTCGCACCCGGCGGCACAAGCGTGTTCTCGGCACGAACACGTGTTTTCAGCCACAATTTGGACAGAGGCGTCAAAGTTCTGTCACTTTGCGAGGTGCACACGCGTGATCTCAGCCAGAACACGCTTGTGCATCCACCCGACTAAAATGGAAAAACGTCCAGCTGCCGGGATTGAACCCGCGTCTACGGCACCAAATTGCATCCAACAAAATTGCAGAATACGCTTGCGCAACCAGTTCGCACCCGGCGGCACAAGCGTGTTCTCGGCACGAACACGTGTTTTCAGCCACAATTTGGACAGAGGCGTCAAAGTTCTGTCACTTTGCGAGGTGCACACGCGTGATCTCAGCCAGAACACGCTTGTGCATCCACCCGACTAAAACGTCCAGCTGCCGGGATTGAACCCGCGTCTACGGCACCAAATTGCATCCAACAAAATTGCAAAATTGCAGAATACGCTTGTGCAACCAGTTCGCACCCGGCGGCACAAGCGTGTTCTCGGCAAGAACACGCGTTTGCAGCCACAATTTGGACGGAGACGTCAAAGTTCTGTCACTTTGAGAGGTACACACGCGTGATCTCGGCCAGAAAACACTTGTGCATCCACCTGACAAAAATGGACGTCCAGCTGGGATTGAACGTCAACAAAATTCCGTCTGGCGCTGCTGACGAAAAATTAAAAAACTCTGATCGTCCGGGTTTGAACCCGGGTCAGTGGCTCCGGAATCGCCAACCTTGCGACTCAGCTACACTGCTGCGTGTCGGCAGGAAAAAAAGAAATGCATCACCGCATAGTCTTCAGACGGATTTTCGAAGATTACGCAATTTCATACTTCGTGAGCGTGATTCTCGCACACCCCTGGACGTTCTTGTGCCATGTGGACTATGAAATGGTGTTCCAGCACGTTGCTGAGCACATAACAGCCTTGTGGGAGATCATCAGGTTGTGTGTAGCCTAAACATCAGGTTGTCGTTCGTTGTCGTTGGAACGAAATCCAAACGTGAATTTTTGGGTGGAAATACAGGGGTCGACACAAGGGTCCGCGGTTCGAACCCCACGAAGGACTTTTTTTTGGGTCAATTCCCACAGGTGACATTTTTACCCCCCCCCCCCCTATTTTCGGAAATTTGGTGGAAAATGTCTACCAAAATGTTAATTGTGGCTCCCCTAACAGGTAATAAATAGCTATTACCCACTGTGTTTTTTTCACTAGTGAAAAAAAAAAAAA
Source organism: Diplonema papillatum (assembly GCA_030068145.1). Lineage (NCBI taxonomy): Eukaryota > Euglenozoa > Diplonemea > Diplonemida > Diplonemidae > Diplonema > Diplonema papillatum. The sequence goes on from JAPJBO010001743.1 coordinate 20,855, forward strand.
TTTTTTTTTGGTAACTGAGGGGGGAAATGCATGACGCACGACCACAAGCCGGACCAAACTTGTGAGTGTGGGACTGTCCGTTTTTCCGTCGGGACTTACCCACTAAAAACCCTAACTCAGAGATTCGAGAGATGCAGAGGGTGCTACCCACGGTTCTCACCGTGTACGCGGCGCGATGGAGGGGCCACCCTCCACGCGGGACTTGGCCAGTCCTTGCGCTGTCTGCCGCAGGGGTGCCCGGTGGCTAGCCGGATCTTGCATCGGAACCCCTGCGCTCGCTGTGGCGCGGCTTGGCGGTCCCCAATTCCGTTTTTCTACGGTCGTTGGGGTACCTGGTGATCGTCCAGTCTGGGCGAGTCCGGTTGAACCGGCAGACTGTGGCAAGGGTACGATCACGCCGCTCAACTCACTCGGGGAGACACCCTCCACAAGCGACCGGCTTGCGACCGGTCTGGGAGAGTGCCTCGGGTGAGGTTGCTGCTGCACCTGGGTGTTTTGGGCGCTCTTGCTCAGGCTGGGGTCCTGAGGGCGGGCTTTTTTGGGGCAGTATTTCTCACCCAGGAGTATGGAGCAGGGGGGGTCTTTTCGCTTCAGCCGGGGCGGTGGCTGATGGGCGGCGATTATTATTATTTCTGGGGGGGAGGGAGCCTTTTTCGGGGGGGGCGGTGGTGGCTGGTCGTCCCCCGGGGGGCGCGGTTTTTTCAAGAGTTGTGGGTTGCTCAGTCCCACCGGGGGGTCTTTTCTCTTGAGTGCCTGCGGGTTTGTTTCTGGTGCTGGTGCGTTTTTCGGGGGGAGTGGCTCTCGTTTTGGGGGAGGTGCCTGCGGGTTTGTTTCTGGTGCTGAGGCGTTTTTCGGGGGGGGGAGCTCTCGTTTTTGGGGGGGTGCCTGTGGGTTTGTTTCGGATGCTTGGGCGTTTTTCGGGGGGGGGAGCTCTCGTTTTTGGGGGGGTGCCTGCGGGTTTGTTTCAGATGCTGTGGCGTTTTTCGGGGGGGGGAGCTCTCTTTTTTGGGGGGCTGCGAGGTTTGCGGGTGGTTGGCGTTTTTCGGGGGGCTGGGGGGCTTTCGCGGCTGCCTGCAGCTTGAGCGCCTGTGTGTGTGGATTGAGGCCTTTTGGTAGCCCTTGCTTTTTTGGTGGGGGTCGGCCTTTTCCGGGGGGATCCAGGGGCTTCGAGGTGGCCGGGGCGGTCTCCCCCTTGCGGACCTGCGGCTTTGGGGTTGGACCGGCCGGTGGCAGCGGCGGCACGACCGACGAGGATGGCCCATCCTCGACCCCCAACGGGTCCCGCCTGGTCCCCGCTGACTGCTGTCTTTGCCTGTACGGCTCGGGCGGGGTTGCCCTCGGTGGTGCGCATCGCCAGCCGTCGCGCGATGATGCCGTGCCCACCCTGCCTGCTTCGAGTGGCTTGAGGGTGGCCTTCCTCGCCGCCTCTGCCTCCTCGACCTGCATGAGGGTGTCGTGTTGGATGGGGGGGTGCTGTGGGGGGATCCCGCTCCCTGTTGCCCCTGCGCCTGCCCTCGAGTCAACGACTTGACTCGGTCCCCTCTTGGGGTTCGCCTTTCCTGCCTGCCTTGGGCGCAGGGGTGCCACCCGCGCTCCCTCTGCCGTTTTGGCCGCGACGTGTTGGAGGGGCTGGGGTGCTACCGTTTCTTTCGGGGGTGCTGGCGGCACCGGGGGTGTTGCTGTTGGGGGGGGGACTTCGCTTTCCCGTCGCGTCGCCTTCCGTCGCTCGACGTCAGCCTGCGCGCCGTCCGAGGCCGTCATCTCCTCGTCTTCCGGGACGGCCGCTTGCTTCTCTGGGGGCGTCCGCCCCTGCGCATCCTCCGTGCCCCCAAGGAGGGAGCCACCCTCCCCAGGGACACAGGGAATGCGCTCCTCCGGCGCTGCTGCGAGCCCTGCCGTCTGTCCGGCCGCCGCTGGTGAGCCCCCCCTAGGGGGCACCGCTGGACTTCCCTCCCTGACCCCCGAAGGCCGGTGCAGGAAGTCGCTCTGCCTAGCAAAAGGGTGGTAGAGCCGAACCCCTCCGCCCCCCTGGGTGTGTGTGTTGGTGGTGGTGGTGTGCATGCCGGGTGCCCTTGGTCCGGCATGCGTGTGGTCGGTCGTGACGGCTGGCCCGCTACAGCTCGCACGTGACCCGGGTGTGTGGCGCTGGGTGGTGAGGGGGGGGACTCGGGGGATCGGCTCTACCCCCCCAGTGATCGGCATCACTTCCCCTTGCACCTGCCCCCGAGGGGCAGCTTGGGCGCCGGGCGCTCGTCCCTCATCTCCCTGTTCTCCCTGCCCCCCCTCCTGTGGTTGTTCGTCATTCGGGGGGGGGAGGGGCGGTGGTCCCTGCGCTGCCGGGGCCTGCGGTCCGCCGGGGGCGCCTCCGCCTCCGCCTTCCGGGGCGCCGCCGCCGCCTCCGCCGCCGCTCGCGACGCTGCTGCTGCTGTTGCTCCTGCTGCTGCCGCCCCCGCCGCCGCTGCTGCTGCTGCTGCTACTACTGCTACTGCTGCTGCTGCTGCTGCCTGCCCCGTCGTCCGTGGAGACTTCGTCCAGCTCGAGTTCACCTTCCTCCACCCTTCGCGCCCCGAGGTGCACGTCCGCGTTCACGAGGGCGATGCGGGCCACCGCCCTTGCCACCACGAAGCTGAGCCTGTGGAACGCTAGGTGGGAGACCGCCGCGTAGGTCTCCCAGTCGTGCCTCCTGTGCACTGCGTTCACTAGCGCCCGCAGCTCGGGCAGGGCCGACTCGCCCCAGGCGCCGAAGGTGTCCACCACCATCGGGACCAGCAGCAGGTCCTGTTGCTCAGGAGCCTCCGCCAGGATGGGGCCGTCGTACGTCCGCCGCTTGACGGCCTCGTACTTCGTGGCCGCCCCACCCTCGGTCTCCGCCGCCTTCTTCACCGCGTTCGCCTGCAGCGGGAAGGTGATCGCCACGTCGATCAGCCTCCTCTTCTCCCCGCGCGTGTACGCTACGTCGACGCGCTTGTTCCTGTGTGGGTGTTTTGTGAAGGGCCGGTCCTCTAGGACCGGGCAGAGAAGCGCCTCCCTCGCGAGGGCGCCCACCTCGTTGCGGATCACTAGTGAAAAAAAACACCCAGTTTTTTTTTCACTAGTGAAAAAAAGACTTTTTTTCTTCACTAGTGAAAAAAAAAAAAAAATTTTTTCACTGGTGCCAATTTTTTTTTTCCCATTTTTTTGGCTGAAAGTGGTCAAGAACAGGTCAAAAGTGCAGTTGTATGCAGTTTTGGCTGCCCCGGCTAAATCATGCTGAACCACGCCCCCCCCACCCAAACACACTACCAAACCAGCACTATCTGCTGGTGTGGCAAACCTGGCACCTGCCAGTTCAAAAAACTTCCATTGTGAGAGAAAAAAAGTCTCTCACTGGTCAAATGTGGTCGGAAATTGGGGGAAAATCCCCACTGTGCGTTCGTTTCTTGTTTTTCGGGTTTCGGGGGCCTTTCCGAGGTCCCTCGGGGGTGGAAAAGGCCTCTCGGCAGGGAAAACGGTCGCCACTCGGGACCCCTTCGGGGCCCCTCGTGGCGACCGTTTTCCCTGCCTCGAGGCCTTTTCCACCCCCTCGGGACCTCTACAAGGCCCCCTCAACCCGAAAAACAAAAACTCAGCAGTGGGTTTTCCCCAATTTCTCCCACTTTGACCAGTGAGAGAACGTATATTTTTGGCCCAAAAAATTTTCGGAAATTTTCGGATTTTTTTTTTGGCCCAAAATTTTTTGGAATTTTTTCGGATTTTTTTTTTCGGCCCAAAAAATTTTCGGAATTTTTTTCGAAATTTTTTTTTGGAAAATTTTCGGATTTTTTTTTGGCCTGAAAATATTTCGGGAAAATTTGGTCACAATCCCAAAAAAGGTAGAGATAAGGGCGCAACCCCCAAAAAAGGTCGAGATAAGGGCGCAACCCTCAAAAAAGGTCGAGATAAGGGAACAATCCCCAAAAAAGGTCGAGATAACATGCAGGGTCAAAACCTTGTGTCTTTTTAAAACGCTCCCGCGGGGCCGATGGAGCCCTAAAAAATTTTTCGGAAAAAAAAAAATTTGCTCAACTTCCTCAAAAATTACTGCAGAGTTTGTTCCAAACTTTTAAAATTCAAAAAACCCATTTTTTTTCCGGAATTTTTTTTTTGGCCATTTCCAAAAGGACACAAGGTTTTGACCCTGCATGATAAGGGAACAAGCCAAAAACGGGCCAAAAAGGTAGAGATAAGGGCGCAGCTCAAAAAGGTAGAGATAAGGGCGCATCTCAAAAAGGTCGAGATAAGGGCGCAACCCAAAAACGGGGAATTCTTCTTCGCGCGGCTGGTGTAAAGATAAACGGGGAAAACGGGAAACCAGAAAGGTTAACTAAGCGAAGGACGGGGATCGAAGTGTACAGGAGGGGTAAGGTAACCTGTGGGAGAGTGCCTTGCGATACAGAATTCCCTCAGTTAAACTACGACCAAAAAGGTCGAGATAAGGGCGCAACCCAGAAATGGGCAAAAGAGGTATCGATAAGGTCTCATGAGACGGTATCATGCAGGGTCAAAACCTTGTGTCTTTTTGAAAATGGCCAAAAAAAAAATTCCGGAAAAAAAATGGGTTTTTTGAATTTTAAAAGTTTGGAACAAACTCTGCAGTAATTTTTGAGGAAGTTGAGCAAATTTTTTTTTTTCCAAAAAATTTTTAGGGCTCTATCGGCCCCGTGGGAGCGTTTTAAAAAGACACAAGGTTTTGACCCTGCATGGTATCGGGACCGCCGCCCCCCCCCACCAGCAACGAGGAACTTGATGCCTTGTTGAATGAAACAGGTCTCATTCAGCTTGGTACCCCCGAAGAGCCCCTCTTCATTTCAACAGACGGGGCTGCTGCATACAAATCGCGCTTCAACCCGATCAAGCCAACATTTTTCTGGCGTGATGTCCCAAATGGGCGTGAGTGTGTTCGCTATGCCTGGGTGAATCACGGAGCTCAGCAATTCACCCAATATGTTGCATCCTGGGTGAGCCCCCCACCCTCCCCAACCTCCAAGACAAGAAGTGGAGACTGAGCACTACGTGGGTCCAAAACGTTGTGCCAGCCCTCCAACTGGTACTCCGCCACAGGTCCTCGTTGAGAGATTTTTGGCAAGTCGCAGGCTGTATCATGTGGCGGTACCACGTCATGGCTCGGCCTCTCCACCACGTCAAGACGTTGTTGGGCTGGATGTCCTCCGTTTCCGCTCCGGACATCTCTTGGGGCGCCCTCTGCGATATCCCGGATCCTGTCCGTTCCATGCTCACGAGAGGTCGACATACTAGCCTCGAACAGGTGGCTGCAGCCGGAATGCACGGTTCGAACTGTCTCCGACGCGTCTATGTCGGGATGGGCTTACGTTCTTACCGAAAAGAGCATTGCCCACGGTGTTTTCCCGAATCGCTATCATGCAGGGTCAGAACCTTGTGTCTTTTTGGAAAAGGCCAAAATTTTATTTCCAGAAAAAAAATGGGTTTTTTGAATTCCAAAATTTTGGAACAAACCCTGCAGTAATTTTTGCAGAAGTTGAGCAATTTTTTTTTTTGCCAAATTTTTTTTTTGGGGTCCATCGGCCCGGCGGGTCTACACCTTGTCCAAGCTACACCTTGTCGGACAAGGTGTAGTTGGACGCTCCCGGACAAGGTGTAGATGGCCCAATCCAAAATAGCCAGGGCCCAACTACACCTTGTCCGGGGAGCCCTAACTACACCTTGTCCGGCGGCCAACTACACCTTGTCCGGCAGCCTCAACTACACCTTGTCCGGCAGCCCTAACTACACCTTGTCGGACAAGGTGTAGTTGGGGCTGCCGGACAAGGTGCAGTTGGGCCAATCCAAAATAGCCAGGGGCCAACTACACCTTGTCCGGCAGCCAACTACACTTTGTCTGACAAGGTGTAGTTGGGCTGCCGGACAAGGTGTAGTTGGACGCTCCCGGACAAGGTGTAGTTGGCTGCCGGACAAGGTGTAGTTGGACGCTCCCGGACAAGGTGTAGTTAGGGCTCCCGGACAAGGTGTAGTTAGGGCTCCCGGACAAGGTGTAGTTGGCCCCTGGCTATTTTGGATTGGTCCAACTACACCTTGTCCGGCAGCCCCAACTACACCTTGTCCGGCAGCCAACTACACCTTGTCAGTCAGAAAGCAGCTAGGGCGACATGCGGGAAGGTAAATCCGCAATATTCGACGCAGAGCGCACCCAAGCAATTGTGAAGGTGGCCCCCACTTCACGCAGTCTTGACAAAGCTGCTACAATAGCCTCATTTAAGGGTTTTGAGGCCATGCACATACCCTTCCTTGCTGCGGATGCTACAGTCGTGTTATCGACTTTAAAATGAACGTTATTACTCAGAAAAGCGGGAGGCAGAGCAAATATTGCGTTGCGGAACGCCAACGCTTCTAGAATGTTGATGTGCAACAAGGATTCAGCATCAGTCCATGAATTGCCTGCGACGATTACTTCCTTAGTAGTGTTGTCGATTGCAACCATGCCCCATCCTCGCAGTGAAGCATCAACAAAAACATCAAATGGGGTGCATGGAAGGATATTTTGTACTTTGAGCGGTTTTCCAACAGCAGCACGCCAAACTTTTAACTCCTTTTGAACGGAAGGAGGGATACTTACAAGAGAGGAAGCGCTTCTTTTCCCGGAGTTGAGGCTGTTAATGACTCGCCGCAAGAACTTAATCGCAAACCAAAACCGACCAAGTAGTACCCCTGATACGGCGCTTGCGTGCATGAGTCGGCCTCCAAAAGACTCCAACTCTCCGGCAGTTACTTTATCATGCAGGGTCAAAACCTTGTGTCTTTTTGGAAATGGCAAAAAAAAAATTCCGGAAAAAAATTGGGTTTTTTGAATTTTAAAAGTTTGGAACAAACTCTGCAGTAATTTTTGAGGAAGTTGAGCAAAAATTTTTTTTTCCAAAATTTTTTTGTGGGGTCCATCGGCCCCGCGGGAGCGTTTTAAAAAGACACAAGGTTCTGACCCTGCATGTTATCAAACTGCACGCTCTCTAACTTTGACAAGAGTCTTTTTGAAGGCGAAACTTCACCTTTTGTGTGGTCAAAACTTACCCCGATAAAATCATACACGGAGGCTGCATCCTCGCTGTCCTCCGGTTTCCAAGTCACACCGGCTCCCTGCGCCGTCTTGTCCAGACGGGCTGTTTCTGCCTTTACCGACCTTTCGCTCCCCGTTAGACGAATATTGTCTATCCAGGTATGGACAGTCACGTCTTGGGCCCTGTATTCCTCCTTGACATAGTCCGGGTGCCCTCCAATGGTTGATGTCAGGGTGTGCATAACATGCAGGGTCAAAACCTTGTGTCTTTTTGAAAATGGCAAAAAAAAAATTTCGGAAAAAAAATTCGGTTTTTTGAATTTTAAAAGTTTGGAACAAACTCTGCAGCAATTTTTGAGGAAGTTGAGCAAATTTTTTTGTTCCAAAATTTTTTTTAGGGCTCCATCAGCCCCGCGGGAGCGTTTTAAAAAGACACAAGGTTTTGACCCTGCATGATAACATGCAGGGTCAAAACCTTGTGTCTTTTTAAAACGCTCCCGCGGGGCCGATGGAGCCTCAAAAATTTTGGAAAAAAAAAAATTGCTCAACTTCCTCAAAAATTACCGCAGAGTTTGTTCCAAACTTTTAAAATTCAAAAAACCGATTTTTTTTCCGAAATTTTTTTTTTGGCCATTTCCAAAAAGACACAAGGTTTTGACCCTGCATGATAAGTTCTGGAGCACAACTGTGTCCCATAGGCAACCGGGTTAGTTCGAACCATCTGCCTTTATCGTCGGTGTATCGAAAATGCTTCCGCGAACCCTCAGGTATTTCTACCTGATAGAATCCACACCGTAAGTCCCTCAGGGATGCACACTCGTTCGATACTACATGTATGTAAAGGGTTTGCGGACTTAGAAACATGTTCTAACGGCACCTGAGCTTTGTATGAAGCCCTCAAGTTTTCATTTGCTTCACGTGTCCATAATATAAACCTCTGTCTCAAGCCCGAGGGCTTCTCTTCCAACACCGTGAAAGGTACAGACATCAAGGTTCCTGGTCCCGTTGCAGGAGCAGCAATATCACACTTCACCAATTGTTCTGCATGAGCAGCACTGAATGAAGAACGGATACCTCTCATTGGTAACGATTGAGAAGACGGGGGATTAAAAGTTGCATTCCAAACGAGATCAAAACGTTCCCGTACGCATTTCCTCATTCTTAGCTTCAGCTTCTAAGGTTGCACCTTTGTAGCGTGCAGTGGAGCGTTTCTTTCTTCATCTGTTGCCGGGATTCTGGAACAATGGGCACGCCGGGTCAGAGTATGCTTGTTGTGTGAACTTATAACATGCAGGGTCAAAACCTTGTGTCTTTTTGAAAATGGCAAAAAAAAAAATTCCAGAAAAAAAATGGGGTTTTTGAATTTTAAAAGTTTGGAACAAACTCTGCAGTAATTTTTGAGGAAGTTGAGCAAAATTTTTTTTTTCCAACATTTTTTTTTGGGGTCCATCGGCTCCGTGGGAGCGTTTTAAAAAGACACAAGGTTCTGACCCTGCATGATAAATATCGCGTCACTTCCCCAGTCTTCAGGGCACGCGCTAACGCAATTGGATCGCCTCCATATCTTATGGTCATTTCGGGAAAAGAAGAACGGGACGTGTTGTGTGTAAACGGGGAGGGGGAACCTGTGAAGGTATGCTTGCAATATCGGAATTCCCTCAGTTAAACTACGATACTGTACTGGTACAGTGGCGGCCAAAAAAGCCAAAAAAAGCAACGGTTTGGCCCGAGAACGCTTCCTGTGAGTTTTGATTTTTTGCCCCCCAGCCCCCACACTTCCTTCCACCCTTTCCTGTAACTACCTAGCCTTGCCAGAACAACAAAGTTGGTTTCTCACCATCTAAAAAAAACTGCGCCATGACCAGTATCTGGAAACCTGGTAGTTCGGAAAAACTGCTGCTTGTGTGAGAAAAATAGTCACTCACTGGTAAAAATGCCGAACTCAGAAAAAAACCTCACTGTTCGTTCGTTTTTTTTTTATCGGGTTTCGGGGCCTTGTGTGAGCCCCTCGGGGCTGGGAAATGCCTCTCGACAGAAAAAAACGCCCCTCGGGACGTCTCGCCTCCGCTTCGCTCCGGCTCGACGTCCCTCGGGGCGTTTTTTTCTGTCTCGAGGCATTTCCCAGCCCCTCGGGGCTCACACAAGGCCCCCTCAACCCGATAAAAAAAAACTCACTACCAGTGAGTTTTTCCGTTTTTCTCTCATTTTGACCAGTGAGAGAACGTATATCATGCAGGGTCAAAACCTTGTGTCTTTTTGAAAATGGCAAAAAAAAAATTTCCGGAAAAAAATTGGGGTTTTTGAATTTTAAAAGTTTGGAACAAACTCTGCAGTAATTTTTGAGGAAGTTGAGCAATTTTTTTTTTTTCCAAAATTTTTTTTAGGGCTCCATCGGGGAGGCAGCTCTTCGGTTAGAGTCGCACAAGCATTTCCATTACAAAAAACTTCGGTTAGAGTCGCAAGCCATTTTCATTGAGAAAAACTTCGGTTAGAGTCGCGTAGAGCATTTCCATTACAAAAAACTTCGGTTAGAGTCGCAAGCCATTTTCATTGAGAAAAACTTCGGTTAGAGTCGCGTAAGCCATTTCCATTACAAAAAACTTCGGTTAGAGTCGCAAGCCATTTTCATTGAGAAAAACTTCGGTTAGAGTCGCAAGCATTTCCATTACAAAAAACTTCGGTTAGAGTCGCAAGCCATTTTCATTACAAAAACTTCGGTTAGAGTCGCAGAGCATTTTCATTACAAAAAACTTCGGTTAGAGTCGCAAGCCATTTTCATTAAGAAAAACTTCGGTTAGAGTCGCAAGAGCATTTTCATTACAAAAAACTTCGGTTAGAGTCGCAAGCCATTTTCATTGAGAAAAACTTCGTTAGAGTCGCAAAGCATTTTCATTACAAAAAACTTCGGTTAGAGTCGCAAGCCATTTTCATTGAGAAAAACTTCGGTTAGAGTCGCGTAGAGCATTTCCATTACAAAAAA